>CAJNDV010003335.1:118952-173952 GCA_905221635.1 Symbiodinium sp. CCMP2456
GGGGGGGGGGGGTCCTTACTATAATTCTAGTATGATATACCGCAAAACCCGATTCTAATCATCAAGGCACCTATATTCTTCCCTTATATTAAGGGTTTAGGGTGTAGGCTTTAGCAGCTCCAGATCGAGCAGTTTTTTGTCGAGCTTGTCGGAAATCATTCCACGCACCCAAGGATTGTTCTATGGAGCCCTAGAAGTGGGAGACAAAAAACATGGAACCCTAGAGTGCATATGCTAGACCCTAAAGCATATATCCTGAACTCTAGTGCGTATTGACAAGTAGAATTGGTTGGCTTATTGCAGGGCGTCGGACGAAAGTCTGGTAAAAAAATCCAGCAATAGCTGATACAAGGCCAAAATAAACCCTAAGCCCCAAGACAGAGCCCTAAACTCAAAGCTCCCAAAGCCCTAAAACGCCGTTGTCCGGAATGAATTACTTGTGCCAGCAGAAACACTTGATTTGCTTAGGCGGTTCAGGACTTCATACGCACTTCTAAACATGCGCATATATGACGCAAGGCTTCAGGGTTTAACATCAGGGCTACTGTGCGGAGTCGAAGGCTTGATCCGGGATTAGTAAAATGCGCCTTTCAAAGTTTCCTTTCAATGTAGTTAGGATATGGGTAGTTTTCAATATTGGTCCCTTTTAGGGGTCCTGTACTATATTGGGGACCTAACGAGGGACCCTAATTTAGAGAACTACCCATATAGTGCGTCCTGACGACGAATCGTTATGAGTCCCGTGTACTAGTCCGTCAGGTTGCCATGTAGCTGGGCTTCCAAGGCTCAGACGAAGTTTAGACGAAGATCATGTGCCAAGATGCGCGGCGTCTGGGGGTTTGTTTGACCCGGGGCCATTTCGAAGCCCTTCCCCCACCACGGCTCTTCACGTTGTGTGGTCTTAGAACTTGTGGTGCAGGCCCTGTGGCCTTTTTGGCGGACGGTAGAATAGTAGGTAACTTTCCTATGATAAGTTTGATCAGTTTAGACGAACCATAAAGAGAATTACATTTGCAGACACACCCTCCGACCACAAGTCTCTAAGTGGCCTAAAAGCCCAGAAGCCGAGTCTTTCAAGAACCTGGAAGGATGAGTTGGAGAGTCTCTCCGATTCTAAAGACGCCATCCACAAGTCCTGCGACTTTGCCGGCTGCCTTGGGACGGATGTGGGTTTCCAGTACAGATGTAACACCCAATCGGGATCATGCTAGGGATCCCCAAACCCAAGCATCTTAACAGCCCTTCTGGTTTCCAACAAGGCTTGCTTTAAGTCACCTTCAGGGGATGGGCCTGCGAAGATTGTGAAGGCAACGGGTTCTCATGATTCTCATGTAAGCAAGGTTCGAGCCAAGCTTTCGCGCCTTTAGGTTAAAAGCTTCGCTTCTCTTGTTCGAGTGCGGCCTGAGCCGAGTTTCTTATAATTCTGAACTCCGGGTTGGGCAGGTCATAATGCCGAAGCACTCCTCCCTCTCCCGGGCCCTTCTTGTATCCTGACTGCTGTTTTGGGGATTTATTGGTGTTTATAGGGTCAGAACTAAAACCCTTCTCGGAGCCCTGTGTTCCATACGACTTTGTGTTTGGCCTTTGCACCTCAACCCTAGGACCGAGCCTTGATTCCATGAATTCTGGTGCCCAGGTCGTTGAGAATTTCGCAGTGCGACAGGAGGCACGTGGCCAGGAGATTAAGGCCGGATGGTCTGTGGCGGTTCGGGGTTTGGGGCTGTATCAGCGAATCATGATCATACAAGTGTTTCATATCAAAGTTCTACATGTCCTTGAAGGGCCATAGGTGTTTGGGGAGTTAGAGCTTTATAGGGCTTTTGGCAAAATAGGGCTTAGAGCTTTACGATGCCCTAAAGGCCTCAGTGGTTTGAGCTTTCCCAGAGGGAGCACTACCCCCCTAAACCCTAAACCCTAAACCCTAAACCCTAAACCCTAAACCCTAAACCTCAATGAAGGAAGACCTAGGAAACCGCTGTGCAGCGGAAGGCAGATGCCTTCACCTAATCTCCGACCTTCAAGCCTTCGCCTGTTCACTGCTTGTTCAGAGCCTGGGGCTTTGCTTGGGTGGCCGAAACCCTTAAAACCCTAAAGTCCTAAACCCTAACACCCTACATAACACCCTAAAGCCCTGAACCCTAAAACCCGAAACCATTTTCAATCTCTCCGGCTTTTTTTTTGGGGGGAAATGCCTTCATCCCAGTGGCGCCAGTACCCTTTTCCTGTTTGCTAATGTTCTTCCTCTGTAAAGCCGAATCGGATGCTTTGTAGTCCAGTGCCAACTGCTTGATGTGGCTTTCTCTACGGCAGATTCAACGCGGGTTTCTTGGCTGACCCGAGGGTTTAGGAGTCGGCCGCGGAGCTTTTACAGGAACTCAGGAGGGCTGCGGGCCAACAGATTTGTTCGTTAGTCAGCGGCCGGCCAACATACTGTGAGGAGAGCACATGCTCCTTCGCTGGGCGGTTAGCCGTGCCGTGTAGCAAGATACGGTAGTGGTTGGTTGTCTTGCCGTAAGCTTGGAATTCTGTGTTTCGAGATCTTGTGCGTTGTGTTTCAACTCGTCGCAAACTGCCCGAAGCCCTGACTCCGAAAAAGCCGAAACTCCAAAAGGAGCAGAAATTCTGCAGCCTTGGACTCTCAGCTCCAACCGGATGTTGCTGTTTCTCCGGGCAGGCTCTGGAGGAGGCGAAAGCCATCTTGGGCTAAGGCCGTCCTTGGGCTTCCGTTCGGTCTATAGGGAGTTTAGGATACGGGATCTTGGCTTGGTGCTCGGGCTTCTCTTCCCTGATACCGCGAAGTTAAACCCTAAGCCCTTAAGCTTGAGTTTAGGGTTTATGACCCTAAAACCTTAAACTAAGGGTCATAGGGTTTTAGGATCATGACCCTACGGGTTGGCCATAAACCTGAAAGCCTGGCTCGGGCAGGGTAGGGGGGGTTTCACTTTGAGGCGACAGGTTTGCATACGGCGTGTTGTCGAAGGTTTACGGGCCCAGGCGGGAAAGGGAGGTCCACCATACCAATGTGCAGAGCTTTGGCGGCGACTTGGTAGTCTGGTAGTCGTCGATAGGTTTTGCACCAAAGTCCTATAGGACCCGAATACCTGTTAAGAACTCTACTGAGAGTCGTTGGTATCTTTATCGGCGTCCGAAACCCGAAACACGAAAGCATAAAACCTTGAACCCAGAGCATCATTAATTTCCACCAGGATGCTAAGTTACAGTCTATCTGCCAGGCTCCGCTCGGGTCTCGCCTCACAGGCGACATGCGAACTGCGTGCAAAAAGGGGCGTTGAACGTGCGAGTTGACATGTTTGGGGCGGAATTGGAGGGGCGGAGCCCAGGCGTGTTTCGACTCGAAGACCGTGTGCTTGCACCTTTCTTGCCATAGTTCTTCATGTACTGCAGGAAGGAGTGCTGCTCACGTGCTCCATGCCCCAGAAACTTGGAATGCTGCTCCAGTAGAACCCTGCTCGATCGCAGCTGTGATGCTGATGGTGATGGTGACGACGTTGTTGATGACCTCCACAGAACCATCCCAACTTTCGTTTGACGTATACCTCAAAGCTTAAACACCAGAACAGGCACGGCACCAGTTCGAGAATACCAGGTTCCCGAACCTGGAGGTCCAACACTCTCAATCCCTGAATCGCACCGCAGGCTCACAATTTTTGGGGTGGGATTAGCGAGGGGAGGAGGGCGTAACCATGAAGTCCCTGGCCAACTACGACGAGACGAATCCGAAGGCCGCTACTCTTTTGGGGGGTACCCATCCAAACGGCCAGAAAAACCCAGAAAAGCCCCGACTAAGGGATAATGATATTGGAGTTTCGGGTGAGGTTCTTGTGGATGGCGATGCGAACGATCAGGGGACAACAAGTTTCCAGTATTTGGGGCCTTGCTTGAAGCAACATGGGAACGGCTGGGGTCCTTAATTATTAAAGTGGCCTCATTAATTAGAATAGGGCATTGGGGCCCAGTATACTTTAATTATAATAAGGAACCCCCAAAATAGTATTGGTCATTGTTTAGGCCCCTATATTACTTAGGGCTTCGGGATCCTGCCATTTAGGTTCCTTTGTTTGGTTCACCACTGCCATGATTCGCCGACGCTCATGGTCAGCCCAAGGTCAGATTGGTAAGCCCAAACATCCGGAAATCGTAAACGGGTGCCAACGGTTGAGATCGGGAAGTGGAGGGACCTCAGAAGGGACCCTAATTTAGAGAACTACCCACCCATCACACGATTTAGGACGTGCGGTTCTGGATGAAGGCGCAGCGTCGCTAAACCCTAACCGCCTGGCTGATGTTTTAGGGTTTGCCTTTGCTTGAGGTCGTATCTTTAAGAGCCTTTGTGGTATGTCATGCCGTATTGATAGCGTTGTTACCGGATTTTCTGCCAGTGATATTGTACAACTTGCCATGATTCCGGTAATGAGGGATAGTTTTATCCCAACACAAAAAGTAAAGGCTCTTGTAGACAGTATTCTGTTGCAGAGGCACAGTGGCCTCTTTTTGCCAGTGTCGTCGACCTATGCCTACCCCCAACAGCTCAAGCAGAACCCAAATCTTAACGAAGCCCTACTGAATCCTAAAACCTGCTAACACGCTAGATGCCGCAGCCCCCCAAAACCCCTGAAGCTCAAAGCTTTAAATCCGTCTGGGTAACTGTATCCAGAGTCTCGGACCTTGCCCCATCGGTTTTTCTTGCAGGCAGTGATCGACTCTCCTAGGTCACTACAGGCACTCCGAGGGAGTTTTGGGAGCTGGGTTCGAGATTATTGGGTCCTAAGAGTTTTGGGGATGTCAGGTGGGGTTTTCAGCTTAAGCTCAGGAATCCTAAAGCGTTCTGACGCGTCGGACCTCTGAAGCAGGAGCTGACACAAGCTTTTGGTGCAAACGAGAACCTGAGTAAGAAGTTCTGGAGAAGTCTGCGTCCCCGATGTAACCCTACGGTGTTGACACTTTGAAGCTCAGCGGTAAATCGTGTTTGCTGCCGCCTTTTCTGGTGCTGCAGTGCAGCATTCTCACTGTACGTCTCGGGTGGGTTTTTCGTCCCTGTGCCTTTAGGGACACGCTTGTCCCACCCAGGATGCACATATGTGCAACAGGTTCGATGACATGTGTCACCACGAAGGTAATGCAGGTGTTTGTCGTGCCCCCCAACCCCCAACCCTCAAGGCCCTGAGCTCCCGAACGCCCAAGTGTCCTAAAGTAAGCTTTCAGAGTTAAAAGACCTTGGTCGTTTAGGGTTCCATAGAGACCCCCAAAACGAAGAGCAGGCGCTAATTGGGTCTCGAAAGCTCTACGAGCTTGGGCTCGACGTGATGCGGTACCCATAGGCCCTAAAGTAGTTCCTTTTTGGGGTTACCTTATAGGATTCTATATATGAACCCCAAAAAGGAACTACGTTAGGGCCTATGGGTAGACTTGCCAGCCTGGGTTCAAAACCTAAAGCTTGCATTCGTCATCGCGGAATTCCACGAAGCTTAACATCCGCAGCCTCCCAAAGCAGCCAGGCCTGCAGACAGGAGGGCGTACTTCCGCAAGAGCTGATCTTCAAGCCTGCCACTTTCTTCAATTTGCCCTTGGGTTTAGGGTTTAGGGTTTAGGGTTGGGTTTAGGGTCTAAACCCTAAACCCTAAACCGTGGTTGCGGCTCACGAGAAGAACGGGGCTTGCTGAACTGGAGTACTAGGTTGCCTCGTAGAGCTGTAGCCTGAAGCCCAAGCGCACGGCAGTCTAACTTTTAAGTCTATACAGGACATTTTCAGGTAGGTAGGTATTGTTCTAGGAGCCTTATAGAAGGTCTATATACCTTATGGAAGCCTTTAAGAAGCCCTATATACCCTAAACTCCCCACCTGTAGTTTCCTCTAATTAAGGCAAGGC
The DNA here is from genome assembly GCA_905221635.1 of Symbiodinium sp. CCMP2456. Lineage (NCBI taxonomy): Eukaryota > Dinophyceae > Suessiales > Symbiodiniaceae > Symbiodinium > Symbiodinium sp. CCMP2456. The sequence goes on from CAJNDV010003335.1 coordinate 124,840, forward strand.
TCCTATGTTGGAATTTTAAGGTTGAGGGTTCGGGTGACTGAGTCTGAGGTATCATTAGGAATGGGAATGAACTGGAGCACAGGGTTGCGCATCGTCATGCCGTTAGCGAATCTTGCTCGCATCGCTCTTTGAGAGGGTTTATCGTTTCTTTCAAGCCTATGGTCCGCAAGGCACGAATCTGCTTCTACTGATATTAGCCTTATGAGTATCAGCGAGTTAGCGGTCTTGTCACTACTGTTACGAATATTGCTGCTAGTAGCAATTGATTATGAATGTTCTTGTTAACAGTGCTTCGATTGTTACCGTCATCGTTAAAGTGTTCGGAGAGACAATGTGCAACACAGTTCTGATTATTCGTCGAGTGGCGCCCAGAGAGGCCGGACCCCCTGCGCCTACCTAGCCTCCCAGACTTGCTTGCTACGCTGCCCAAAGCCCTATAAACCCTAAACCCTAAACCCTCCATGGTCTGCAGAACCCGGCCTTGACTTTAGGCCCTGAACTCCAAACCCTCTTTCCACTGAGGTCGAAGCATTCCAGGACTGAAATGGTTATTTAAGGGCGCTTTGGGGCTTTAGGGCATTCAATTCCCAGGGTTTTCAGCTCATGCCGGGCTTCATGTCGGGACCTTTTGGAAAAAGTAGGGTATGGCACTCAGAGAGTTCTGTCAACAGCGTAGAAAGCCTGGCGAGCCGCAACCGCCACCTGCTGAAAGCCTTGCCTTCTCCCAAAGTCGGGTTACTGTCGTTTCCCGGACTCTTGAAAAGGTTGCAAAAACAAAAGACCCTTCAACAAGGCCCCAGTGGTGGGATGTCTTTGGGGGGGCATGCTGCGAGGGTCCCTCGGTAATGGGGAAATCAGATTGCCAGTTTCAGACAACAGGGGACTTTCCTTTACATCGTAAGTAAAGTGGTGTAGGGAGCCCTTGTGTTTTGTGAAAGTCCCCACAAGTCAGAACCTCTATTGTCAAGAAATCTTTCAAAGACCGACATAAGCCTGAAAAGACTTCTTTAAACCCGGTGAAACATAGTTAGGAATCTTCATACCCGGCCCCGTCGCTGAATGCACAGGAAAGGAATCTCTCACCGCGGCTCGTGAAACTCAGGCCGCAGCCGCTTTTTACAGGTTCTTCACAAGGGATTTGGGGTGGGTTCAGAGAGATTCTGGATTTCGTCAGAGGTTTAAAATAGCCTGTCAGTAAGGGGCCCTATCATCACGTACTGTTTCGCCGGATTTGTTTGCTACAGTTAGGCTTTGCGGACTTTTTTTGTCGGTTAAAGGTTTATCCTGGAGAGTCTCTCTTCGTGTCCATCGCGTGGCAGTTCAGCTGTGACGGATTGGTTATTCCCCGGGTCGATGGGTTTAGGGTTTAGGGTTTAGGGTTTAGGGTTTGAGAGTGATAGGCAGCCAGCATGCTGCAATACAAACAGCCTCATCAGAAAGCACTCTCGATAACCCTGTCGTTTTCAATGTCCCCCTAAACCATACCTTGAAGTAGAGACTTACGAACCAAAATGGCCGAATGATTTGTGTTTTGGCGTGTTTGTGAAACCATTTCATCATCCCATTTGAGGTCCAACTCTACATAATAATAATAATACTAATAATAATACTAATAATAATAATAATAATCTAGAATACATAGAGAGAAAGCCGATCTGAAACCCTTTGAAGGTATGACTTCTTCGAGGCCAAGCGCCGCGACCTTCTCGCGGCCGCAAGGAGGGCGAGAGAGCCTCGGAGAGAGCAACCCTAAACCCTATCCAGAGGGGCTTAAACCCTAAAGAACCCCAAACACCCAAAGCCCTAAAACCCCTAACCCCTAAACCCTAAGCCCTAAACCCTAAACCCTAAGCCCTAAGCCCAGGCTCCTTTCTTGGGAGCCACTTCTGGCATTGGTTGTTTTGGCATTGCGGGTTTCGGATTTTAATGGGTTAGGTTTTGTTGCGGGTTAAGGTTTTAACTGGACCTGTTTTCCGGACTCAGATTCAAGGTGTAGGGCTCTTCGGACCCCTTTTGTTCTAGGTATTGAACAGGCTTTCGGGGTTTCCGGTGGTTCTACAAGGGTCTACTACAGTTGTGTCGGGGCTATGCACGAGTTAAAGAGTTATAAGTGTTTCTTGTTGGTACGAAGGCTTCAAAGGGTTGCTCACCCTGTTACACTTCTTGTTACAGGGCCTCATGGCGCAATAGACGGGTTGAATAGTGGGATTCAAGAATCGAGAGTGAATTTCTGTGCCTCACAATCTTTGCCAGCATGATTGTGCGGGAGGGGATGGGTTGAGATGACGCGCTTTTTGAGATCATCCGTGCGTTTTCAAGTACGTAAGGATTCAGCGTCTCATGGTCGAGCCATCCGAAAACTTAGAAGCCCTTGTTTAGGGTTTAGGGTTTAGGGTTCAGGCGATTGCACAAGTCCTGATGCAAAAAGGGTTTAGGGTTTAGCCATCCGAAAACTTATCCGCACACCTATAGAGCAGGAAGCCTTAGAGCCGTAGGCGAGGCCCAATACAACCCTCGACGATTCAACCCAGGATTCCATACTCGCAGATGAACACCGGGACAAGGATCGGCTTCCCACAGATTTGATTTTGTAATAGGGGTTTCATAAGGTTTTGTAACGGCCTCATAGGCTTCAGAGCTTTTTTTTGGAAATTCTTCCACATAGCGGTTGAGAGGCAGTTAGAGCATGTTATAGGGACTTGGGTTTTAGGGTGCATTGCTTTGCAGGTCAAGGTCTAAGATAAGACATGATACGACGACTTTTCAAAAAACTTTGTAATGCGCTGGTTCAGGGGGCCGGATAAGAAGCAATGTTTTCTGGTTGTTGAATTGCATTTGTATTGGCGTTCTATACGGATGTAGCGGTTTGACTTGACTAGACTCCGCCAATCCGTCTTTAGGGTTTAAGGTTGCCTCACGTTTACGCAATGTATCTGGAGTGTATAGAGCCATATAGCCCTGCAGACGTGACAACCATCTACAACCGTATTTAATTCCGGTGTTGTAGGACACATGGTCGTTTTCCCAGAGTTCAATGCAGGGTTCCTCGTTACGTCCTAGTTCTCCTTGTATTGGACTCCAGCTTTGGGGCCGAAACCTTGAATGCGGCTTTCCTTATAGGACGAAATGAACCCCAAAAGGTTTTCAGGTTCATATACCATATAGGGATTCATAGTATAAGGGTATAGGGCCCCTACTTATAAGGGTCATTTGGTCCCCAAGGTTTGGACCGCGACCTTAAATACACAGAAAAGATGCAGCGGGTCACTACATCATGCTCTACCTTCTACTATGCTATACTATACTGTACTGTACTATGCTATACTATACTATACTACTCTCCGTATGAAAGGGCTTATGCAGTGAGCAAAAAGGGGGCAACGGCAGTAAGCCACTGATAGCCAATTGGGATTCTTGGGTTCATTCATGCAGATCCCGCAAAATCGAGCACCCTTCAATTCCACTTTCCAGACCCGCAAAAGACTTCTCACCGCTCTCACCACTGGAAGAATCGTGCTCGGAGCAGACACCGCAACATAACGATGGACGAGATCCATAGTGAGGAACATGCCACAATTTTCTATGCTTTACAGAACCGTGAGCCTTGAGCGAGAGCCGGGCTCGGGCTGTTCTTTTTGCGCATGACAGGAGAACTCTAAGCACCAGCTGGAATTGGCGGCGCAGGACAGGGCTTGTCATGCAACGGATCGGAATTGCAGAGTAGGCCTCGTGTCAAGCTTTGAGGCAGAAGTTTCTAAGACCCCAAATTAAACTACATCGCCTCTTGAATGTCTACTGCTCAAACCTAGCTCCCACGCCGCACATGACGGCCTTGGGGAGTACAGATTCGTTCGAGTTCGTCAGCCAAAGATGATTTCAGTGGCCTACATATGCTTTTTCCAGACCCTGCTTCACTTCTCCAGAGCTTTGGACGACAACGACCATTCGTCTGCTGTTGCTTGGTGCCAGGTCGGTAGACTGCCTGGTTTCTGAGATCATACAATCCCGTTTCGAGCTGAACTTGGCAACCCTAAACCCATGTCGTCCCCTTTCTAAGTCGGAGGTTCGATATGGCCGAATGAACTGAACTAAACCCTGAGCCCGAAACCCTTAGAGGCCTTGCCTTACCCTTATAAGCCTTGAGCATTTTTAAATCCTTTAACCTGCATAAGCCCTGAATCTTAAACTCTAAACCCGAATCTCTAAAGGGACGCAAAGGTCCCGTAAAAAGGAAGCCTAAGCCCTTGAGCCTAAAATCCCTAAACCCCAAGTCCCTAAACCCCTAGACCCCAAACCCTACACCGTCAGACCCTCAAAGCCTAAGCCCTAAAGGCCTAAAGCCCTGCAACTGGTCATGATACTGTTGGACATATGTCTGCATGACCCAAATATAGTATAGTACCATAAATCCCATAGTTTAGGTATATAAAGTCATGCAGGATTTTAACCCTAAACCCTAAACCCTAAACCGTTTTGTCCATCAGCCGTAAGGTTGTGAACTCCTTGGCAGAGGTCGACCTGACTGAAGCGGAGAGCTGCTCAGAAACCGAGTTTGGGACCTTTAACCCACTTAGGGATTACAAGATGCCCTAGGATGCCCATATATACACACATACGTACATATATTATCTATATGTGTATACATACATACGTAGGTACATGCATACATACGTACATACGTACATACATACATGTGTATATAGAAACATAGTTATTGGTGTATTGAGTTGTGTGCTCTACTTATCTTGTATTTGTGTATTTCAACTTTGCTGCTGACATCATGTTCTTTCATTTATAGTATAGTTTCGTTTATACTTGTCACTCGGCACGGTGGAACTTTTTGCTTAGAAAACCACATTCACGCACCAGAGCCTCGCACATTTCTTACCCGGACATGGCATTTAAGAAATGTTCGAAATCCACCAGAGTCTCAGTGCATTTCTTTTTTGACACCTAGAGGGCTTGAGCCCAGGACTTTCCATGAAGTCGCAGGGGCCTTACCCATTGCGCTGCCTCATCCCATCCAGACTTAAACTTTACAAACCTTATGATTCACTGTGTAGACGGTGGAGGTGCATTGCTCAGAGACAGATGCCAGCGAGACTCTCAAACAAGTTTTTCGGTGTGTACCAGGGTCCCATTTCTTGTTTGATAGTATTTATTGACATACTGCTTCACCGTACTCAATGTTGTCATCTATTGGTATTTGTTGCTGTTAGCATTACTGACTGTTTATATGTATATGTTGTGGACATACCCCATATATCCACGAATTGCAGTAGCATGTTCCTATCATCTTGATGTGTTTACTGCAGTAAACCGCTCCTCCGGACAAGGCCTCGAACCCTCGAGCTCTTGTTGCACCCTGTATCCACACAAATCCTCAAGCTAGACCTAATGTAGGGTACGTTATACTACAAGTATAGTAAGGACCCCCCCCCCCCCCCTCCCCCCGCCCCACCCTCAAGCAAAAACAGTATAGGCAGTATGTTATCAGGGCCCCCTTTTCCTCTCCGAGAACGAAGGTCTTGATGCCAAGCTCGACACCCTCGAGGCTTTGCCTAGCAAAGACTGCCCCAAGTGTGGCCGGATGGTCTTCCGACACATGGGCGATGAGCACTGGGTGCTCGCAACTCGGAGAAATGGCCAAAGATATGCTTGTTTTTGGTAGCTTAGAGAAGTCCTTGGGTGATCGTAAGGGGAGTTCTGCGCTGCCCGACCTTTAAACTCTCTGGGGTTCTTGTGTAGTTTTGCGATATTGCGGAAGTAAGGTCATGAAGCTTAGCAAGAACGACTTCTGCTATGGGTCCAAGAGGTGGAACGACGGGAAGTCATTCAATCCAGACAAGATGATCGATACGACCATGCCGAATATTCGCTCCTATGATGCCAAGCACATTGCCTTTCACAAGTTGAAGCACGTGGATGCCATAAAGCTGCAGACCAACAGACTTGCAGGATTTCGGGAGATGCCGGTCATTGAGTTTGCAGGCAAGGGCACACCAGAGACCCTCATGACCAAGAACAGCGTCAAGCTGAAGAAGCATCCAAATTGGGCCGATTGGTGGAAGTGGAGGAGGGCCTTTGGTAGTGATCGGAACCGAGCGCCTGCGTTCTTTCGTGCAGGGCGGATTGTCACCGACCCGAAGCCAGTTTGTCGGAACAAGGGCTGGCACATCAGTGGTTGCGGCAAGCCTTGCATGTTCTGTATGATGGCTGGTGATGGTTGGGGATGTCCCACCAGTGCTCGTTTCAACGACATCAGCTCCGGACTCGGTTTGAACGCTGCTTATTGCGGCGGCGGAGGGAAGGATGACTGCAGTGCCTCGGGTCATTGGTCTGGAGACAATCGGGTTCTTGTTTGGGCCCGCTTCTCCGCGTATCAGATGACCACCACGACCACGACCACAGCCGCATGCAAGAGCGGCGATTGCTGTGGCAGCTTCGGAGGTCAGGGGCCCTGGAGATGCGATGGGCTTGATCCGAAGAAATGCAACGACACTTTCGTCGAGGTTGTGCCTACGGAGCATGTGCAGTGCGGCACCGTGAATGGTATTTGCATGGCTGCGGGGAGTAGCTGTCAGAACCGGGCAGAAACCACAGTTACGGAGACCGTATACTCACACTTCGACATGGCGGACGTCAGCGTCAGCGGTGGCCATGCCGGGCTGTGGGGCAACCCTCCCGAAAACGTCCGATCCGGCAATCCGAGAGAGAAGACATGGGCTGTTTGGGTGGAGATCCCTGAAATGCCAGCCGGGGGTAGCATCACGATGACCTATCAGTATACAGTGGGCTATGGTTGCACAGGCAGACAAGGAGGCCCAACTTTTGATGTCTACGTCGGTCGCACGAAGATCACTGACACTACGCAAGGCCCTTTTCTCGATTATCCTGCTGACTACTGCGGTGGCACAGGTTGCTCGACATGCTACTCGCCTCTGCAGACCTTGGTTATGCAAGTAGCTCCTGGCACTCAGGGCGATTTCACCACGGAGATCGAGAACAACCTACGGAACTTCCACCTTAAGATCGAAGAGATCAGACTTACGACACCGATCCTCTGAGCAGACTGAGCAGTCTCTGCAGCAGCTGCTCTAAACTGGTCTGGGGCTCCAGATTCTCGAGTAGGCTTTTGCTCAGATGTATGTATGTAGGGGAATCTTCCCTCCACGTAGAAAGGTTGGTAGATAGATACATAGACAGATATATAGTAAGAGTTTTCATGTACTTCGCATGGAGAGAAGTAGACCCTTGTTTTGATTCTGGGGACTGGAGCCCTAGGCTGGTTTGTACCTCACGCATCCTCGGATTTCTTCGGTGCAATCCGGTCGCACGGGCGGCAAAAAGTTCTGAAAGCTGCCGAAATTTGCAGCCGTTCACTCGACAGTCCTAGGTCACAGCTTCAGAAGACAGACTGCATGAGGGACTAATGACTAATTCCTGCGGCATGCGCTGCAGACTTGCCCACACGATTTGATGTAGTTGGCACGGTCCTAAAATGCATGCTGCCATGTGGGCGCGATTATTTCGCGCGTCGAATGCTAGAGCTGAGGTATCATGGTTTCATGCCTCACCATTACTCGAGGTGTAACTCACATGCAAACTCTCAAGTTTCAATAGAGATTTCAGAAACTGCAGGACCCCAACTCGCAAACCCAAAATGACAGGAAAACGTGAGAATCCTCATTAAGCAGCACCCCCCACGAGCTGAGGAGTAGGAGACCCCAAAGTGCGAAGCTCAATAAGTCGTTCCACCAGACGCTTGCTTCCACAAGACATGTTTGATGTTTGCTGCTCCTCGAGCCTCGGTAGGACTCCCCTTGTAACTGCTGTTGCGAGTTTATGAGCTAGGCTTCCTTACTATATGAGTTCCAGATACTTCCTCCACCTTCCGAAGCCGCGTGATCCTCCATGCAGGAGAGCGGCATGACGAAGGGTGCCATCCTCGCACTCAACAGCGATACCTTGAAGATGGAGCGGCAAAAGCGGCCAAGCAGCAATGTTTCGGGGGCCTGTGGGTCTTCCAAGGAGCTCACGGAGTGAACGCCTATCCACAGCCACAGCTGAGGGTTCCGGGCTGCGCAAGTCACGGGTCCTTTTTCGCCCTGCGCATCCCAAGGCCCCAAGTCGTTCCGACATCCCCTTGCAGGAATGATCCTAAGACCTATGCAAGAGCAATGGTCAGCCTTTCTTCAACAGCAGTGTTCTTTGAGCTGGACCCCTTGAAGTTTAGACCCGAGCCCGGAGCATCCGAGGCTTCTGCGTGCTCAAGAGAATGAGCGAGCCTGGCTGAAATCCGTCCCTCTGGCTGAGTTCGGGCGCAAGTCAGTAGTTGCAAGATCTTGTAACCCGTACACACGTAAAGCACAAGCTGCAGTCAGAGTTGGAACACTGTCCTCTTTATGCCTTTACGGTAGAGCATAGTAGCGCCCCGGCACTAGTCATCCCTATCGTATGTTCCTGGAGTTCTTTGCAAGGCCTTGGCGTGAGAATAGGCTTCTGGGGCCATGCATCACTTGGGTTTAGGATTCAGGCCTTGCAGCTTTGCCAACTATAGACCTTTGAAGCAGCACAAGCCCCTAAAATCTAAGGGCCCGAAACCTGAAACCCCCGAAACCCCCCCCCGAAACTGACTGAAAGCCAGGCCCTGCAGTGCGAGCTGAATCAGCTGAAGCAATTGGAGCATGCCAACCTGGTGCTTCAGGGCGAGGCGACGACTCCAGTCTTCTCATGGTGATATTAAATATAACAATAGCAAGAAGGCGATTATAATTTTTAGTAGTATTAGTATTAGTGCTTCTTAATCCTACTATTATCATGCTTGTTATGGTTCTTGTTCTGGTTATGGTTCTTCCGAATATTATTGTTATGGTTCTTATTGTGCTCATTAGGGCTTAGGTGGCTTGTCATAAAAGGGGGCTTTGCGTGGTCGAACTGGGGAGTGGGGTTTAGGGTGTAGGGATCACGAAGCCCTTAATTCATCCCCTGGGTAGGACCCTTCTTAACCTTACTGGCTCTTTGAAACGGGACCTCATTGAGAGGGTCTATATCCGCGAGGGTCCCCCCTAATCCTAAAGCCCTTAATTCAGGATCTGCAGTTTGTTCATATGCACCCCGACGGAGTTCCCTAGTCCCTAGACCCCCAACCCTCAACCCTAACTTTAAAAGCCCTATAACTTCGAGAAGTTCGAAGGCTTGCGTAGGCTTCGAAGTTTAAAAGAAGGCCCCAGATTCCATTTTGACTTCTAGATTCTAGTATACTTCATTCTAAGACACCCGTACAGGTCCCATCACTAAATCCCCATGGAAAACCTTGATGGATGCGGCACACCGAATCATCTTAATTACAAAACAAAACCTGCTCTCCTCGACCCTGACGCCCGAAGCCTAAAGCCAAAAAAAAGCCTTGACCTCACCTGGCTTGTCCGAGTTGTGAGAGCGTGTGCCCTCGGATGGGATTCTGGAAGGCCAACGACAAGGAGGAGAAGATGAGGGAACAGTCTCGGAAGAGCCTGGGGCTGGCGATTCCGGTAACACAGGGGTTCTAATAATTTTAATCGGGTTTGGGGGCCCATTATACACTATTTATACAAAGGGACCCCCAAAATAGTATTGGTGATTATTTAGGGCTACATTAGGTAGCTGAGGGCTTAGGAAAAGGGCCGGGAGATTTCGTGCTTGGGGGGTAAAGGGGGTCGAGGGCAAGAGGAGTTTCGAAGGGAGGCAGCACATCAGGGTTTGGGTTTAGGGATTGGGGTTGAGGGCAAGAGGGGTTTCGAAGAGAGGCTACACATTTCTCTACCAGCTTGTCGCTCTGATCATCTATTTCACGTAAGGCCGCAAGTGCAGCCCTTCAGTCAGGCTTGACAATTCGAATGGCTGAGGGAGAGAGAGAGAGAGACAGAGAGAGACAGAGAGAGACAGAGAACCCTAAACCCTAAACCCTAAACCCTAAACCCTAAACCCTAAACCCTAAAGAGAGAGAGAGAGGGCAGCGGGCTGAAAGGGGGTTTGGGGTAAGTGGGGCCCTTGGTCCTCCGTCCGAGAGAAGCCATCAAGCTCGAAGTCCAAGGCTTGAACGTTTGAGGCTTTAGGGCCTTTGGAGTTTAGGATTTAGGGTTTAGGGTTTAGGGTTTAGGGTTGAGGCTTTAGGGCCTTTGGAGTTTAGGACTGAAACTGCTGATTTCGGAGTTTAGAGCTGTAGGGTTATACGGGTTATAGAGGCTTAGGGTTGAGCGTGTTAGGGCCCAATCATATCAGGGCTACCGCTGCACATTGGCCAAAGCCCAGCAAGAGCACCCGAGGCTAAAGGATTTGAATGACAAGCGTGCTGCCGAAGAGGAGCGCAAGCAGATGGAAGCATGACCCGCAAAAAGTATAGTGTTGTGGGTTTTCTCAGTTGGAAAGACGCTTGGCAGGGGGATCAGAGGCTTAGTGTGGATACTCTACTGCGAGCCCACGGATCCAGCGTCTCTGCATGTTGTAACATATACATGTCGATCAGCCTGCTCACAAAAAGCTGGCGTCCAGCTAAGGAGATGGAAGCACGGCAGAAGCTCGAAAAGCAGCTCGCAAAGGAGGTGCCCGGGCGACGGGTGCTGTTTCATACTTAGAGTGGCACATGTCGGACAAATTGCGCTTTCATGCAGAGGTTCTGTTGCTTATGTTGCTCATCCCCAGGCTCAGGATTCGCCATGGGTGAAATGTTGGAGGGCGTCCGCAGTCTGCATATGTTGCTGGTCTAACGTGCTCGTAGTTGTTGCATCGTGGACTTCGGGCTCTTAGATGGCAAGGCGCTAACGAGTTCACCAGGCTTCAGCTCTCGAACAGAGAGGCCTGAACCACTAGCAATGACATGTCCTTGTAGTCTATGCCAGAGGCCAAACCCCATTCTTACTGTGAAGTTGGTTGTGTTAGTTTCCGTGGGTTCGGTCTTTCCAGGCTTTGAGGAAACCGTCACACCAAACTCTCAGGTTGCAGAGGGTTGTGAGGCACGAGGCCTTGAACATCTACTGTAGGGGCCTTAATGATTAGAAGGGGGCTGCAGGATCCATGTGGGTGGCTGTCAAAATTATGGTCCCTTTTGGGGTACCCTAAATACTAGGTGCCGGATTAGAATAAGGACCCAGAAAGGGACCCTAATTTTGACAACCACCCATGTTTCCTAAAGCAATAATGTAGGAACCTGATTAACAAACCCTGGGTCTTTATCAGGGTTCTTTCCATAATTCCTACTATTTTGGGGTTATAGGGCCAGGGTTTCTTCATGAGGTTCCTACATTACAACCTACACTACAACGAATAGAACGCGCCCTTTTGAAGAGCAAGCCCGAAAACCCTGCTATCATTATTATTAATATTATTATTATTGCTAGCATTATTACTATTATTATTATTGCTATTATTATTATTATTATTATTATTATCATTATCATTATCATTATTATTATTAGTTAGCCCTTTACGCTTGGGCTTATAAGGTTTTGGATGAATCCTACAGACGACACTCCTGCAAAGCCCAACGCCTCAACCCGTGCAGCCTTATCCCCAAGCCCTGATAACCCCCGGTCCCCCGAAGAAGGCCCTCAACCTGATACCTTACACAGGAGTTCCACAAGCAGCAGCTCGAGATTCAAAACAAGGCGCGGGGCAAAGTTTACTGCTATACTGCTAGGCTGATGAGGTGTAGATAACTTTGAGGCTGTGGGGTTTGGGGGCTTTGGGCTGAAAAAGGCATGGATGCGAAAGGATTTAGGTGGGGGTCGTCGACCAGACTGTACAGGGTCTAGGGCGGGCAGCAAAAGCTTGGCGTTGTCAACCGGGAATTCCGCAAGGTTCCGTCCCAGCCAGGGTTCAGAGCAAAGAGTGCAGAGCTTTGAAGCTCTTTGTGTTTTTTGGGGCTTCAGCTCCGTGTGATTAGGGGGGGGGGGGGAGAAGTGGTTAATGGCGGTTTTCTGAGGGCAGAGGGACCTGAGGCCCCAGAGCCCAAAGCTTCCGGCCCATCGAACCTTAGGATTCGTTTCGGAAGTTTTAAGGGGGCTGAGGTTTGGTGAAAGCTGCCAAGAGCCGGGAAACCAGCGCCTCAATAGTCTTCAAAGGAACACTGAGACATTCTATAATCTGTACACAATGAAAGTCTAATCTATGTCTAGGACATTTTCAGGTGGGTAGTTACCGATCTAGGAGCCTTCTAGAAGGCCTATAAACCTTGTGGAACCCCTATAGAAGCCCTATCCTATATACCCTAAACTCCCCCACCTGTAGTTTCCTCTAACTATGGCGCTACTTCAAAGTGGATTGGCCCGAAAGGGTTTCAACACCGCTGCTTCGGTCATGGTGGTTGTGGGCTTTTGGGTCTTTCTAGGAACACGTCCACAGTTCGGCATTTGGGCATTACCTATAATTAGTCTCCATTGTAGTTCCTTTTTGGGGATACCTTATAAAATCCTTAATATATCATTGGTTAAACCACAAGAAGGAACTAGATTGGAGACTATAGGTGGAGATTATGTTGGGCTTCTTACCTTTGGTGGGGGCCTGGGGCAGGTGGCGGCTTGACCTCCGGGCCCAAAGTCGTACAGAGGTTCTAAAGGAATGACTGTACTTGGGGCCCGCTTGAGAGGCCTTTCTGCAACCATCGGAGCATGACTAGGCACATATGGGCGGTTGTCAAAATTATGGTCCCTTTTTGGGTCCCTAATATAATACGGCACCTAATATTTAGGGTACCCCAAGAAGGGACCCTCATTTTGACAACCACCCATATGCATTTCAGCATACATTAACGCACAAATATGCATGTATATATGCTGTTGCTTATGAGCTTGAAGGCCTTGAAAGTGGACATCCCAATTCTAGAGAAACACCGCCGGCAGACACAAGTAGTCCCTGTCAATACTTTCATCAAGTTTACATCGATCCAACACCCGCATCGGTAAGATAAGGGGCTGAATAGTTAGTGATACATCCCTAGTCTAATTATTCTAGACTAACCAGGTATCATCTTTGGCTGGTTGAGGGGCGCTCATTAACTTAATCCGGGGTTTACACTGCAAAGAACGTCCATTCAGTCTGCACAGCCGCGGCCCAAATTCTAACAGGCGAAGTTGGATGCCCAGAAGTCGAAGGAAGCCTACGCACCCTGGAGTCGTTTTGCGGTTTAGAGTTTACGGTAGGTCTCATGACAGTTGAGGGTTTCGGTTGGTTTCAGTTTTTTGGTGCAAACCTAGGGGCGCTTGGTCTTCTTGAGTGGTCCCCTCTGCATCCTTCAAAGCCTGCACCCCTGCAGCCTATGTTCAGCAAAAGGCTTACGTAGGATATCAGGGCCCTTAGTAGAGGAGGAGTCCGCAAGTTTGTGATGCCGACTACGGAGGATCTGAGAAGATGTCCGTTCCATCTTGCTGGAATTTTTGAAAATGCTGTCTGAGGTGGTCCAGGTCATGACTTGGTATATAAGGAGCCACTCATGTGGTCATAATAGGGTACAATCTAAGCAACCAAGGTTGTCTGTCGCTGTTCGTTGCTTTCGGGATTATGGATTCACAATACTCCCAATTTTGCACATGGCCTTGTTAAACCACTTACCCGTAGCCCGATGCACCCAGATGCCCGGCCCCCACGTCCAAAATTTTCAGCCAGAGAAGAAACTGCGCCTTGTGACCGACACCGAACACTCCAGCCCAACAAGCCTTGATTCAACAGCAAGCCCCAACATGCCCAAGCCCTGATGCTTCATACACGCCCTAAAATCTTCCCAAAACAAATCGGACCTTGGAGACAATGAAAAACATGCAACCCCAGTTACAAGCAACGCCTGAACACAACCCCCTGTTAGCACGAAGACGCTGCCGAGGAGAGGCAAGTTCGAGATGCCGAGCGTAAGCGGGAGATTGAAAGGGAGAAGGCTGCAAAGCGAGAGCAGGACCCCGGGGTTTTGCATTTTCCGCTCGTGATACGTTGTAGGTCAGCAGGACCCAAGCTGCCGTGGCCTTAATGTGCCCGTGTGCTTTCTGAGCAAAATTTGAGTAAACTTGTCTTGAGGGCGTTGTGCTTCCCCTTACAACTTTACAAGGATTTCCAAAACCCTCTGATGGAGTTTACCTTCTCAGGGAGGTGTAAGTACTTTTCATCTATTGCCTACAAGTTGCTTCAGTTTTGTCTACAATCAGCTAATCAGCTCACTGCTGTTTCGACACCACAATGGTAGCCCGCCCAATGAGAAGACTCCGGCCGCAGCCAAAAGCCCACGAGAGCCAGATCTTTGAGCTTGACGACCATCTGCTTTAATTGTTGATTGGGCGAATTGCTTGAAGTCAGTTTGGATGTTCAACAAGTATGTTCTAAGAGTGTCGTATTTGTGGTTTGCATGGGCACCGTCGGGATAACGTACCAAAACCTCAACCGCATTTCCCGACGAAGTCCCCGTGCTTTGGAGGAGTATCGTGATCTTCAAGCACGCAAGGATGAGATGAGGGCTCAAGATCAGCGCAGGACTCTTTGCCGTTTCCACGCAGCCGTTTAGTCATCACTGATCACTACATCACTAGGCACCCTCGGAGTGTTTTGGATGTTTTAGGCGGTCATAGGTCCCCATGTGTGCTTGCGTTTTGGGGTCGTATACACCCCAAGGGCAGCGAAACGGTTGCATCGCGTCAAGAACAACCTTCCCCCAATCCTGGCTGACAGGCTCGGTCGCTTCAACACTTCCCAGCACCCACTTTACCCAATCATGGCTGATAGTTGCTTCTAAATGGCACCAGCACTTCCCAGCAACGACTTTACCCCAATCCTGGCTGGCAGGTTTGGTTGCTACAAAATGGACCTCCCAACAACGACTTTTCCTTTCCCCACCCCCATCCCGGCTGACGGATTCGGTTGCTTCAAACTGGCGCCAGCAACTCCAAATCGCTTCAGGATGGTGCCAGCACCTCCCTTCCAACAATGACTTAACCCCACCACTCCCGGCTCACAGGTTTGGTTGCCCCCATCCTGGCTGACAGCTTTGGTTGCTACAAAAAAGGCGTCATCACCTGCCCACAGCGACATTACCACAATCCTCGCTGACGGTTTTTTCAATACGGCGCCAGCACCTCCCAAAAACGAGTTTACCCCAATCCTCTGTGACAGGTTTGGGTGCTTCAACATGGCACCAGCACCTCCCAACAACGACTTTGCCCCAATTCTCGCTGAGAGGTTCGGTTGTTTCACAATGGCGCCAACACCTCCCAACAGCGACTTTACCCCAATCACCCAATCCTGTCTGCAGGTTTGGTTTCTTCAAAGCGGCGCCACCACCTCCGGACAACTGTTTTACCCCAATCCTGGCTGGCAGGTTTGGTTGCTTCAACATGGCGCCGGCACCTCCCAACAACGACTTGACCCCAATCCTCTGTCACAGGTTATGTTGCTGCAACATGGTGCCAACACTTCCCAGCCAATACTTCACCCCAATCCTGGCTGAACAGCGACTTTCTCCCGTCGTAAGACAAGATGCCGAGCGTCCAGTCACGATGGCGACGCTGACGATCCTTCCGATGTCTCAGCCAGGTACCCCATCGGTTGTTATGAGCAAAGATCCGAAAACTCCCCGGGTTTCGGAAGCCCTGCGAGCCAAGAGCCATAAGAAGCAAGCCTTACGCGGTAGAGCCGTGAGCAGCAAACCCCAGGACGGACCTCATGGCCCAGAAACAGGCGTCTTTCCAGGACTCCGAGGGCGTTGGTTTTCTCAGGGCTTTCTGGAACTACGTATAACCAGTCTTCTGTTCGTCAGCTATACGGTTTTTTTCAGGTGTCGAAGGTCTTATCGGGTTTCTCATCACTAGCTGTGGCTTGTAATGGTTATCCGTGCCTCAATGTAATAAGGATCCAAGCTGTTGGTGTACGTGAGGGGCCTCAGTTTCCGAAACCCTCAGGAAACTTCCGGCAGAAACTTAACGGGTTGGAGGTTAGTTTTGGCAAGAAGATGGGCCCTCCTGGCAAGAGGTGCTTACAGAAAGCATCCTCGGCTTGCACCATAGGCCAGAACCTCGTTAAAGTTGGAAATCTGGAAGACGTGGGAACTTTTGATTGTAGCATAGTGTAGCCAGGCTCCCCTAAATCAGGCGATGCTGGAACGACTCCGCAACCCCACAGTAAATACGTCTATAAGCCCTTATGGCTTGGTAGGCCTTGTCCAGATATGTACACAAGAGCACTGTCTTTCAAAAGCCTGAACTTGGTGTCAGGAATTCCTACGGGAGCGCAAGGACGCGAGGGACATGCGGATCTACAACAGCATTCAGGCCTGCATCCCCCGAAATGCGAAGGGGTCTGCGGAGAAGGGTTTTTCCTTTTACCTGGGTTTTGGTGAGCGTATGTATGGAACGTTGGTGAATGTTTCCTTGGGGTGTGCTGGCGGCGGTTTTTGTGGCAAAAATCCCATCTGCTTTTGAGGTGAGGTTCACCTGAGATTATCAGGCTATTTGGATGCCCTTAACCTGTTGCACGCCTTGGAGGCAGTTAAACAACTGAGTAGACTACAATATATAAATAAACATATATATATATATATAATGTGTGTATATATACACATATATCAGGGCTTTGTTCTTTACTCGCTTCGCCGTACACTCTGTAAACTCTCGCACCGAACGCACCGTACTGTTCAGTCTCGTCTCATCTTGCAACGCCTGCGATGCCGGACCAAATAGATTCCCAGACCCACGCTCCCAAGCTCCTTCCTAAGGAGCACTAGGCAGGCTTACGAAAATCCCGGTTCGACTCTTCAAGCGCCAACCTCAGCCCCCTTACCGGAAACCCCAGTAATTGTCATTGAGGGGAGAGGTTGAGGCCGTGTTCTGGACCTGGGAATTGGACTAACTTTGCATGTACCGGTGTACGCTAAGTCCTACGCCCCGAGGGCCGAAAGAGCAGACGCCCGGACGTCAGGCGAACCAAGAGCTGGAACAGAAGCGCCGGGATGACTTCGAGAGACTTGAACTGAATAGAACGGTATATACCTACTTATCTATAAACATAACATATATATATATATGTGTGTGTGTGTGTGTGTATGTAAGATCTGAAACATATCGAAGAGAGATATATGCCTATATACAAATATGTATATATATATATATACGCACATAGACACAGGGTTTAGTGGTGTGTCTCAAAGACAGGAACGCCCAAGGCCCCCTTGAATGCAGCCATTCTGGCATAAATGTGGATATTTGGGGTAGAACAGAGGATAGTTGGGGCTCTAGAGTTCTGAGGCCTTTCGAGCGGCTTCAGGATGTAGTTTTGCTAGTCTTCAGGGGTCTTGCGGGTTGGTGTTTCTGAAAGTGTCTTTGGGTTTTAATCTCAAGAAGGTTTAGTGCTTAGGGTTTCTGAAAGACCGGTTCCAGGGTTGCAAAAGGTCTCAGGATTTAATTTAGGGCTCGGGCTCTAGTCTGGGCCGGGGATCTACGAGTCTCAGGGTTTAGTTTCAAGGTCCTAGTGTTTCGGGTTCTTGGGCCTTAGGGCTTTACTTAAGCGGCGTCGGGGTCTGAAAAGGTGTAAAGGCTGATAGGGTTCTGGCGTTTAGGGTTCCAGCGATTCGCGGCTCTTTGTTTAGGCGGCTTAAGGGCTTTTAGACTTTAGGGGTTGGATTAAGGGTCTAGCGTGCAAGGCTCTTGGGTTTAGGGTTTAGGCTTGAGGCTGGTTGGGAGGCGAAGTTCAGGGCTCCCTTAGAGTTGGGCTTTGGATGCCAGGGTGACTGGTATAGGGTTTACAAGGTATCTTCAAACTCAGTGTCCCTTGTAGGCGTTCTATTTTATACAGTTTAGGATACTGCTGCTAGACTAAGACTGGTAGAGCGCTGGCCCAGTCTTCGCTGAGCGAGCGGGGAGGAACTCTGGGTTCAGGGCCGATTACGCTCAGACCCCTTTTGCCCAAGGAAGAAGCAGGCGGATGACGCCGCGCGTGAGGAGAGGCTGATGCAAGCTTTGGCCATCAAGCAGGAGGAGAGCGCGAAGAGGCTTCCCGGGCAGTGCGCAAGTTGTATGCAGAACATGGGATGTATTGCATACTTCTGGATCTTGTCCTGAAGCAATCTGAGTGGTGCACGCTTTGGTTTGTGCTGTGTGTGGTTCTCTGTGGTCTTCCTTGGCCCGAGGGAGTCATGGATACATGTATGTTAATTGTACTCATACATATATATATATATATATGTATTTATTTATATCTATATTTATATAATTATATATGTACATGGTCCCGTGTCGCCGCGTCAGTGGCCCCCCCCCCCCGCTCCATGGTATGTGCCCTCCCACGACAGATCCGAGCAAGCCGTCACAGGAATAGTGCTCGTCTGCGTCATCATCCTCGTAACTGTCGACGTTCTCGCACAAAAACGCGGAACCCTCGCCCCCCCCCTTACCCACACAGATGAGAATGACGGCGATGATGCTAAGGACAATGACCCTGATCTGCTTCTTGCATGCTAGTATTCCGAGTGTGACTGTTGGCGGCATCACTGCTCTCATGTTGTTCTGCCCTTACGTACCGCATGTTTTTGCTTTTATTTGTTGCAGAAGCTGGGTTGGCATGATGTTACAACGTAGATTTTCGTAGTTTGTAACGGCCGTTGTCATTCTATGCTCAGTTTCGGCCGGGTGCGTTAAAAGTCCGCCAGAGCATGGCCTGGCAGCGCTGCACCATACCTGCTCATCTCCTGTTTATATGTATGCAGACGAAGCTACAGCTCCCACTACGAAGTCTCAATCCCCGGTTCGAGGTTGTTACGATTCGGGAAATATCCAGCACTCCACTTGAGGGGATGCTGTGCTCTTGACTTCGGGATTCCAGGCAGACTCTGCCAGGTCTTGCAACGTGGGAAAGGGCTGGATTGAAAGAGCTCTTCCAAAAGTTTCCATTGTAGTTCCCTTTTGGGGATACCTTATACATTCCTTAATATATAACTGGTTAAACCAAAAAAAGCAACTACAATGGAGACTATAGGTTGATCCTGTTGGCCATCCTGACAGGTCCTTCCAGACGATGATGAAACGCCAGGTGCGAGAGTGACGGGACCCTCTCAGAAGCTAGGGACGGACAACGAGACGGAGGGAGAGCTGGGATAAACTGAGTCTTTGAGGGTTGCAAGTCCTTATTTCGAGCGAAGCTCTAAGCAATGTAAAGCTTGCCAGTGTTCGTCTCATCACCCTGAACTACAGTATGGTGTTTCTAGACTTTTTTCGATGTCGGCCAACATGACACACCGGTCGGCTCCTGTGCTCCTTGGCCCGGGAGGCCCCCTCAACGCAGAAGCAGGGCTTAGCAACAAGTCAAGGAAGCGTGAAACCCGGAGTCGCACGGCCCTAAGCATGCCGAAGGTTTCTCGAAGCCTCCAGCCCTAAGAATTTACACAACTCCTCTGTTTCAGGTTTTGTGTTCTCTTCCAGAGTACAAGGAGAAAGCTATTGCCAGGTCATCAAGGAAGAGGCGATGCGCCGAGCCGAAGATCGCAGAATGGCCATCCTGGACCAGCAGGAGGAGCTGCGAGTAGGGGTTTAGGGGTTCAGGGTTTTGGGGTTTAGGGTTTAGATCTCTGGAGCTTTTAGACCTCTACAATAGAGCCCTCGGGATCAACAGTAGTGACAGTAGTGCTATTACTTAGATTTCTCCTCAGGAATACAAGTGTAGCCAAGAAACCCCCAAACCCTAGTCTAGCTATGAAGGCTTCATAAAGTCTTTTGTTTGATTTGCTTCCTTCCTAAGCTTGGTCTTCACCCCCAAGTGCATGGCCAACCGCGGAGACGCAATGGAGGATATAAGAAACCTCGACACCACAGCTGGAAGATCAGTCTTCCCTACTTCCTCGAAGTTAGGCAAATCAAAAATCAAGATGACCGTAGTATGTTTTTTAACCAGAAGCCCCTATCCTTGATTCTGTATTGGGGCTTCACTGCAGAGAAGCCGCAGGCAGACAAGTGTGATTCAAGAGGTGATGCGGGTGTGCTGTGTCAAATCGTACCCCCCACCCCCGCATTTTTCGTCATCTCTCACCCTCACCTCCGTTTCTTTCATCTACAACCTAAGCTTACAGTCCCAGACATGGGATCCCAAAGCCGAGTGCTCAGCGTAGGCTAAGTTTAGTCGCAGGTTCGGATTCCAGAACCCTGCAATAAGGCCGGTCATTGTGATACTTCTGCTTGCCCCAATGCTTCTCTTGAAGCGCATCTCTCCTCAAAGCCTATCCAGAACACAACTCGAAGTGCTAGCCTGAACCCAAAACCCAACCTTAAACCTGTAAGGACTTCTAGCACCCCAAAAATCCTCAAAATCACAACGGAAGGGAGGCCGAAGCCCACCAAAAAAAAGCCTCGTCGGCAGGAGACTGAGTATCGGCTCATGGAGCACGAGGCCAAGAAGGAGCCTTGGTCCCTTTCAGCATAGGAAGGCACCCTCCCTCAGCGGGGATTCTGTGTCAAGTGTTAAGGGTTCAAGGGTTTCAGAAACTTTTTCTTGGGCTTTGTTGGAGTTGTACAAGGGTTCTTGAAGGGTGCTCAAGGCTTCTATCATGGGGGGGTGTGGGGGGTTTGGTTCCAGAAAGAAATTCCTGTGGCTCGACTTTTCCTGGTCTCGTCGGAAATGCCCTTCAACAAAAGGGTTGTAACCCACTCGCCATGCTTTTTTGTGAAATTTCGCTGTGTTTTCTTTTAGGGGTGGTGGGAGCAAGAGCCGTTAGAAGCTCGCCCAAGAAGCTGAAATATAGATCGTCCTTAGACTGTCAAGTCGATCTTGTAGCAGGGCCCTACACCCAGGAACCAGGAACCAAGCAAAGTTTCGTTCCAAACCCTAATCTACCTGAAACCCTAACCCCTAAACTCCGCAGCGAGTGGTTCGAGGTCTGCTTAAGTACAAACTGCTTCTCTGCCAGTCAAGCCGAACACAACATTTTCTAGAAAGGCCTCGCCTAGAGTGTCCGAGTGTGAGCACCGAAACCCCACAGCCAGACAATCAGTCTCCTTTCAACGCCTTACTTGCAGTACATACTTACGGAAGCCCTCCCAAATGATCCCAGGAGCGATACCTGGACTTCAAGCGCGAGTTGGACGGCCTGCGCGCCAAGAACAAGGAGCTGTGTGCTTTTTTCTGGGTGGGTTCAGGTCCCGAAACCCTGAAGCCTCGAAATCTATAGACCCTTCAAGCCTGAAATCTGAACCCCGCTGCAACAGGAGATTAACGTCGAGCGCCAGAGAAGGCGTGAGGACTTCGAGCGCGAGTCTGTCGCGGATGCGGTCCGCAAGAAGGACCTGCCAATTATTGCAGGGTTTGGAGCTTGTTGTGTTTGGGGTTTTAAGGTTTACACTTGATGGTATCATAACTAGGGTGCTAAGTTTTTCCAGTAAAATGGTCATCAGCTTAATTCCGCAAGGTTTATTTCGCACAGCCTGTGTATTTGCACTGTGCCCGTCGCAAACGCAAGGACGACAAGATCGATCAGCTCAATGCGGAGCGCCAGCGCATGTGCCTTGCACTGCGTCGCAGCGCGGGTTAGGGCGGTTAGGGCTTCGAGTGTTCGCCTTCAATAGCAGGAAAGTCAACATCAAATAGCATTGGCAGGCAAAGCGATGCTCCACATGGTACTAACGATGCCAGCCCTACAGATCCGAGAAACCTCGGAGACCTTCAGCCCGATCGTGCCTGAACCCCATCATAGGTACACCTGGCTCTTTTCATTTTCAACACCCCAAGCGTAAAACTTACCATGGGTGGCTCCTTTTGGGCTAGATCCAGCAGCTTAGCTGACCCTTCATTTTAGCTCCTGAGGGGCCTGCCTGGGCTTCTGGGCCCTGGTTGAGCTATGCAGGTTGCAACGAAAAGTCTAAGCCTGGGACCTTCAAACCTAAGCCTCAAAAATGAAATCGCCCGATGCCATCTGAGACCTGCAGATATTGTCAACAGGCCTGCCACCCTGGAGTCAAGAAGACCGCTGAACATCAAAACCATACGTCACCCAAAAGCCCCTCAACTGCCTTAAACCTGAACACCCATTTACTGCGATCTCCCAAGCCCGAAAACATCTCTGTGAAGACACTCAAACCTGCAGCCTTCAAACCACGATCATAGATCCCTGAGTCAAACGCTTACAAACCCTCGCAAAGGGGTTGATGGCAGTTGGAGTAAATGTGCAACCTTTGCAGTAGACCGTAAATGGTCGAACCTTTAAATAAAGTGAGAAGCGTTACTCCAGATTTTGTAAAGCCCTTGCAGGGACAAATGCAAGCCTCGCTGGAAGCCCTTCGCAACCCGTGGAAAGACGTATAGAATAGCGCCCATCAAATCCGAAACTAGCTCACATAGCCGTCAAGAAGGCACCCAATTCCCTTCATAAGCAGCCTATGAGCATTATGAGCCTCTTCTGAAACCTAAGCCCTCAACCATCCTAGACCCTACATCCTAAACCCTAAACCCTAAACCCCAAACCCCAAACCCTAAACCCCAAACCCTAAACCCTAAACCCCTAAACCCGACATCCTAAACCCCATGGCACCGGAACGTGGCCCGCTTTTACCGGGGCCCTCTGCAGGTGGGAGCTTCGAAGAGCAGCCCAGGCCGAGGCTTACAAGGCCAGAGAGCAGGCCGGGAGCCCAGAAAAAGGTACTGGTATCACTAATTAGGGCTTATAGGGTTTAGGGTTTGGGGTTTTGGGGTTTTGGGTTTAGGTTTTGGGGTGGGAGTTTCCGAAAATTCGGGGTACCCTATGTTGGGGGGTCCTTAGAATAAGGATCCTACTATTTAGGCTACTATATTAGGGTCCCTATTTTCTGAAACCCCGTGGGGGTTTCCGAAAATAGGGGGCCCTAATATAGTACCCGAAATAGTAGGATCCGTATTATAAGGACCCCAAAATAAGGTACCCCCTATGTTTTCGGAAACTCCCATGTCACTATTTAGGGTTTATAGGGTTTTGGGTTTGGGGTTGTTGCTACTATGGCCTTATTTCAACTAGATCTCACAGTTCTTACATTGTCGCGGTTCTTACCATTCTGGAGCCCAGGACTTTGTGAAGCTCCTGCAAGGTGTTTTGTGTGATCTTATGGTGAAGCACCAAGTAATCAGTGTCGTGCAAGCTTTTAAGCTGTAAGAAGGACTGAATCGAGGGCTTCATAGGGGTTTAGGGGATGTTGCATGGTTTATTATGTTGCTTGCATTGTTGCTTTGTTACATACATAAAGGCCCGTATCATCGGCAACGATTGCCATTATTCTCTCACAAAACTTGGGTTATGGTTTCAATGGGTCTTGGGGTTTCGGTAGAGACGGTTCAGAGTTCAGAGTGCAGCACACATGCAACCGTGGCACGCGCGTGATGACGTGTCGAAGCATTGCCGACTGAACCAGCTTTCACATCAGCAGAAGTCTTCTGTGCTATGATCTCATTCCGGGTGCTGGAAGATGTTCTTGCACCAGGCTCTCGAGACATGAAGCAACCGCGTATCCAAGGCTGATGACAGCCTAGACAATACCCCGGCCCTACACCCCAAGCCCCAAACCCCGACAACCAAAGCCCCAAAACTGAGGCCCCACATCCAAAAACTGGACCCTGACCCCCAAACCCCACACAAAAACCAGGTGAAGAACGAGATCTTGAAGCAGCGGATTCAGTCGAAGTTCGACTCCAAGAGCTTGGAGGACAAGTTGGGGAACTTGAGGCTCCGCTGCAATCTAGGGTAGGGTTTAGGGTTTGGGGTTTAGGAAGGGGCTTGATATAACTCTGATTGTCTTCTTTATTTTACTACGAGAAAGTGGTGTTGTCAGCTAGGCCCCTGAAAGTGAAAACCTGTCTAAGCCCTATAAGGTGGGTGTCCTCAAGCCCTAAACTGTCTCAGCTTCGGCACCGAAACGGATTTGAGCTGAGGATGAGGAACGACCTCTTCAGTGCCAAGGTCCTACAGTCGAGCCATTCATTGCCTACCCTGAGGTCTACAGGTCCCGCGCAGGAGGGTTAGGGTGACCCTCTCGTCTCTGAATGGAGAAGCCCTCCTTGTATGGGAAGTTGCCAGAACGAACAATCGCTGAAGCAGCCCCACCCCTGGCCCTAAGCCTTGCAAAAAACGAAGCTCCAAAACCCGAAAGGCTTAAAGCTGTGAAACTCTGCATCGAAATGCACCTGTAGCTCCCCAGCCGTTCTTTTTGCAGCAGGGGTTTGTAAGAGTGTTGTGTTATATTGGGTTTTGTAAGGGTTCTTGTTTGGGGGGCCTTAATTACAAGAGGGTTTCTGGTGGGTTTACTATGCGGGTTTAGTATTGGGGCCTTACGGGGCTGTAGGAAGCTGCTAGATTTCTTGAGGATCATGTGGCACCCTGGGCGCGAAACACATTTTACGACGGGATCTTAAATTCCAAGCGCAGGTACGGCTTAGCAGTACCGAAGCCTGTGCAGTTCACAGCTTTCTTTACGAGAATTTTGTAGCATTCCCCACCACCCTATTCTAATTAAAATTGTCAAGGCCCCTAGACTAACCCCGTTCCGGCTGGTGCCGGAAAAGCCGTCATGCAAGCCTAGAGGGGAGGCATAGAAGAGCTTGAAGAGCTGAGTCGCAGTAAGTGTATTCGTAGTCCTGTCATGACTGAAGTAACTCCTTTTTTCTTGGTGTTGTTCGGTTTCTGGCTTAGTTTTGCTGGAACATGCAAAACTTGTCTTATCTGATAACTTCCCATGTGCATGACCAGCCGGCACCTTGTTGCCAATGGCTTCGCCACGCTGCGTGTTCGAGAGACTTTCTGGCTGCTACGGGCCTCGGAGGTTCTGACCCGGGCTTGCTCTCAACAGGTTGAATGCTGGAGTTGGGCCGAAGGGACAATAACAGGATACTATGAACACGAAAGAGAAGGTATTTCAAGCAAGCGCAAACCGGTCAACTGTCTTTAGTTTTTTGCAGAGACTCTGTTTCCCAGGGTCCAAGTTTTTCCATCTGTGAGCATGATTTGTCAAGCCCGCAGTGGCATTTCTGCGAGGATTCCTTGCCTACAACTTGTCAAAGTTCGCCTGTCGGGTTAATCACAAAGCCCAACTGTCATGCGAAAGGGCATGCTACACTCACTCTAAACCTTAAACTTAAACTCCAACACTTGCACCTGATAGACCTCCTGGCTAGTCCGAGTTGTGAGAGTGTAAACTGCAACACCAGCAGACTCGTTCCTTACGCTTAGGAAGCAGCCTAAACCCTAAACCCTACGTAAACCTAAACCCCAAACCCTAAACCCTAAACCGCAACAGACACTTTGCTTACCTCCGGCCCGTGAGTTTGTTGCAGTCAAAGAGAATGTCACTGTCGCAAGCCATCTCCTCTCTGCACTCGTCGGGTGCACACGATATAGGCGCCTTAATGGTGACCTATCTTATTTCAGGGGTTCCTTACTACAATTATAGTATAATATACCCCGAGACCCTATTCTACTTATTTAGGCCCTACATTAAGGGTTGTTGGGGCCCCAATTGCATTGCTGCGACTCTGCAGCGCCAACCAACTCTTGAAGCCCCCGACCTGTAAACGCAAGCGTATGGCAAGCGAAGTCGGCTATCCCCTTGAAACTCAAGGATAAAGCCTTGAATATGGTAAGTGAAGCCACAGGCACCCTTACTCTAGATCCCACAACGGCCCCCTCTAAGCAAGAAATAGACCATGTATGTAGAGGAGAACCCTACGTTATCCCCCGACGCCCCGCCTGACATAGATCCCAGAAGCCCCGTAGCGGGTGAGCCCAAGGAGACCCTCGATGTAGTTAAAACCCTTCACTCCTTAACCCCGGAACCCTCCCCCCCCCCCCCCCCCCGAGAACCCCCAACCCGCGGAGAGGAGACCTATTTTGTAGGAAGCCGAGAAGGGGACGAGTCCAAGACTTCCCCTTCGTTTCACCAGGCCCCCGACGCCGCGCCAGAGGCTTTAGTAATAAAGAGGTCCACATTTCGGGGGAGGTACAAGGGTTTCAGGGTTTCGGCCGTTTGCGGTGATGGGATCTGAGGGTTTGGGGTGTAGGCTGTGGGTTTTTGGAGGGTGATTAGAATTAGAATTATGTAACAAGTGTATACGTAACGGGGTCTGGCTTGGGCGTAAGCTTAACTTGCAGGGGGTTCAGGGGACATGAAGGGGTTGAGTCTGTGGGCTTTCCCTTGGCCCACAACAGGCCCGCGAAAATGCCACAAGTAAATATGATATCTTGGAGGTTTCGAATGACGTCATATCCAGGAAGCACGCGCCTCGCTCGGGAAGACCTGTAGACCTGTTCGCCAAGGCACTGGGAGTTGTTGCGTGGAATCAGAATGGGAAAACCGAGCCCGTGCCCGCTCTGGTTGTGGTGGGGACTATGAAGCTAGCTATTTAAGGAATTCACTAGGAGGGTTCCTTTGGCTGCCGCAGAGAATCTGTAGGTGCTGCGGGCTTCACCGAGAGAACGAAGACCCCTAGCCGCTTGAAAGCCTTCGAAGAGAAACTACAGCATGGAGAACGAACGAAGGAGCCAGAGCATGGATTTTCAGCCTTGGAAAGGAGAATTTCGTCAAGAGTCAGGACCATCTGCCATATTATGTTCAGCGTAGAGTGAATCAGACATTTACACCAGCTGCCGTTTGATCTACCACGAGTATGCAGTGCCTATCGCAAGAAATGTTGGCGTCCCAGACTAGCTGGGCTAGATTATCCAGCAACAGTTTTCCCTACCTGTGTATGTACCTTCAAAATCCCCTTCTTCTTTTTCAGGCACTTGTAGTACACCCTTACAGCAAGCATTCTAGTACACCGTACAAACCGTTTAAGAGGAGGCTTGACAAAGCGATCCTAATTACGTAACGGAATCCTTGTCGCAAAGACCCTTACACCTACAAGGGAACCCCGCACGAACATTCCAAAACCAAGCCAAGAAGCCCTTGGCCGAGGCCAGCCCCGCCGGTCCTCCCACGGGCCCCTTGGCGTGCATTCCCTTCAGAGTTTTGCAGGTTTGTGAGGTAGGAGCGTTGGAGCCGTTGGGGTGGTGGTATATTCATGTAATCATCGGCTTGGCGATGTCAGTTGACCTTGATTTGGAACTGGATATGTTATTGGTTAGGATCAGGGTAGTGCTCAGCTGTTCAAGACGGTTTGGGCTGTGGCCCTTTGGCTCGGCGGCAGTCGAGGGCTTCGGGTGAGTTTTGCGCCGAAGCCCTTTTTAAACCTAAACCCGGACGCGAGTGCGAGAGTCGGAACACCTCGCATGTGCCAAACCGCGATCCCTAAAATCACTCCCGCCTGCCTCGTTCGTAGAATCTGTTGCGTGATCGGATTCACTTACTTCTCCAGATCTGCCAGCCTCCTACATCCCCGGCAACCCGTGGGTTGGCCTCCGTCGTCCCATGGGTCTGCCATTCACGGGAGAGACTCCAAACCAGCACCCCAAAACCCCAAACCACGAAAGCCTAAACCTGTTTAGCCTCAGGCAGAAACCCCGGAGCTTCAACCGTAAGGTTTCCTTAGAGCCAGGCACATCAAAGCCCGGAGCCATAGCAAAAGAGGCCCCGCAAGAAGGCAGGTCATGACTGCTTAAGGTACGTGCAAACCACGGAATACCTGCTTACAAAACAGCTCCACCAAGCTTTTTGCAATGTCGAACCCCTTGGATGTCTCCCCGCGACTGCAACACGGAGCAAGAGAGCTCTACGGAACCGCCCTCAAAACCCCGATAAGCCCTGTTAACCCTCCTCCCCCCAAACCCTAAACCGTAAACCCAACAAACCCTCCTCTCCCACCCCCCTAAACCCTAAACCGTAAGCCCAAGAAGAAGCCCGAGTTTCCTTCTGTTAAGACCTGACCTGGGAGTTTCTGTCCAGGGAAGTAACCCTCCTCTCCCCCCCCTAAACCCTAAACCGTAAGCCCAACAAGTAACCCTCCTCTCCCCCCTAAACCCTAAACCGTAAAAGCCCCGATAAGCCCCCCCAAACCCTAAACCGTAAGCCCAACAAGAAGAAGCCAGCGTTTCCTTCTGAAAATCTGAGAGTTTTCTCCAGGGAGTTCCTCCGCCGCCCCCGGCACCTCCGGACCATGAGCTGCCGGGCTCTTCTTGGATGTATAGGGCTTTAAAGGAGCCCCCCTAAGGCCTTTTTAGGGCTGTGATAGGCTTCAGGGCTTAGAGGCTCTGAGGCTTTGAAGGCTTTAGGATTTAGAGTTTCGGGCTTGGGGCTCTGGCTCTTCTTGGGTTTCGCAAGGTTTGATAGCTCTTTTCATAAGGGTTGAGGGCAGCTTCTGTGGTGCCTCAAGGCGATAAGGGTCGAGGAGCTTCTTGTGGCTGTTCATGAAGGGTTCAGGAACTTCTTTGCTGTTTGCTGAGGGTTGAGGAAGCCTGTTGAAATTACAGTGCCGTGAGCTGCCTGACTCTTTTTGGTGCTTCTCTTGGATTGCATAGCTTCCGCGGTGCCTTGTCGAAGTGCCTTTTTTAATGAGATTCGGGAAGGATTTTGCATCCAAGCCACTCGTGACTTGGAGGGCTTAAGGGCTTTACTGTTGGCTTTTGGCTTCGCGGCACACTTTCGTTCGGAGGTTGTGAGTGGTGTGCCCTTGGACTCTGTGATGTGACTTGGTTCTTAGGAGTCATTTTTCGTTTCGTACACTGTTGTCTGTGGCATTCTGTGCCGTCGGAATGCCTTAGGAATCACTCATCTTGTTTATTCGCGAATGCAGGGGCTACATAAGACAGAATTCTGATTCTGGGTCTCAGGGGCTGAGAGTGGGTTTGGGGCTAGGCCTGCGGCTTGGGGCCCATTTTGTTGTCCCGCAGCCGCTACTTTCCCAGCCCTGATATTGTCGCCTGTTCCACAGATCGTGACCCACAGCTCCGTCGGCGTTTGTGGGTGCTGGGCTTTAGAGACTCCGGGAACAGTAGGTGAATTTAGGCATTCTTACCCACCTTCATGGGAGCGGCTTTTCCCTTGAACCCAAAGCCCCCAACCCTACACCCTTAAACCCTGAACCTAAAGCCCCAAACCTTAGATCTCGAAGGGTCATTCGAAAAAGCCTTAGATCCTGGAGGTACAGATTTCCGAGGCCGGGGTGCGTTCCTGTTCATAGGGTTATGGTTTTAGAATGCACAATGGTTGTGGACACAGTATGTAGTATATGTACATTTTAAGTATGTTAACGTGATGTAACATGATGTTGTGGTATAATATGGGGGCTTTAATAATTATCTACATTATTTTAGGGGTTCCTTATTGTAATTATGGTAGAATGGGCTCAAAACCCTATTGAAAACTATTAAGGCCCTTTCACTATACTGTGGGCAGACGTGTTCGGAGCCAAGGCCAGACAGCCTTCCAGAGAAAATGCCCGGCATCGAGGCGCAGAGCTACTTTTGAAGCCCAGATATCTTTTGAATTCGTACCCCCCAAAAGACCGTATACACTTTTACAAGAGAACCCCTATTCCGATGACTATAAGGCCCCTGTCGTACTTGTAGGATCTTTGGATGTTAGCACGTGGGATGAGAATCAGGGAATGTCCACGTGGTTCTGCGAGATACCCTAACCCAACATTCCCGGCCTCTGGCACGCCCCAGACACAAACAACTACCCTCCCAAATCCCACAGCTACGGGACCGTCGCAGAGCATTAGAGGCCAGCCCAGAGCATCAACATCCCCTCCTCAATTTGGGCAAGAGATCTGGCCTCAGCCCTACACCCCGAACCCTAAACCCAACACCTGGCTTCCAGCTTTTATCCTAGCATGCTCTCCGAATTACAGCATGTTTTTGTCAGCTTAAGGGCTGAGGCTCGTCCGACGGGACTTCGTCCGCTTGCTTGCTTGCAACACCTCGTCAGCAAAGCGGGTGGGAAACAAAAACCAACGCAGTATTGTCGCTTTTCTGAGAAGGTCCTCCCCCAGAGCTAGTGATCAAGTGCTTACCACAGGTGCTCGGCGATGAACCCTGGCATCTTGCCTGCGGTTTAGTGTTTCGTGATTACGGAGGATTGCTTTCGGGTTGGCGATTGGGTTAGGGCTCTGGACGCAAAAGGGTTCATAGTCGTCATCTTATGGGGACGTTGGGTCGCTGTTGGTCGTTGGTTCTAAGGATCTGTTTGGATTCCCGCCTTTCAGTATTCTCGGGATGGTACTCTTTTTTTATCTTAATTCAAAAAAAACCGTTTTCTTATTGATAGCTTCACTTGCTTGCTTCTCGCTGAGATCCACCACACATCTCCCCGCATCGTGCCGTACTCCGAAACTCTCTCTACCGCGACAGCCGACAGCCGTTACTTCTCAACACCTGTGGGGTTTTCTCCAGTCTTTGCTCGTGCGTGTGAGAGTAGCACTTTCATCTCACAGGTTCTACCAAGCCTGCTGCCGAACATCTGAAAAAGGGCTGGACCACCCAAGTCCGTGCCCTGCTCTTCACCATGGCTTTTGTCCTGAGTAGTATATTATATTGTACTATACTATATTATATTATGTTATATTATATTGTATTGAGTAGTGCTAGCACGGTCAAGACGCTTCAGGCTTAGCGTCCCAAACTCTTTGGCTGCCTCTGGCGAACATTCGAAGATCCGTGGCTCCTTCTGGAGTTGACCCCGAGGTTCTCGCACGTTCCGACTAGACGGTCCCTGCGTGAGCGGGTTCAAGCCTCGGGCGCTGCAGGGTTCGTGAACTTTTGATGATTGATACGGTTTGGGCCTGTATGACCGTGCAGAGTTTAAGGGGATGTGGAGGGTATAGTATCGGGTTCTGATGTTTGCAGGTCAGGTTGAGTGCAGATTATTTTTTTGACTCATGCAGTTTCGTCGTTTCTGGTCAAGATAGACCTCAATACCCTTGACTCCATACCCTTCACTCTATTGCATTCCCTGGCATTTCCCACTTAGTACATGTACAGACAAAAAGCCTAGTCCAAAGATGCAGGCGCCTGTACCCAGCTTACTTTGTAGACCCGATGAGGCGCTTATCTAGAACATCTACACAGAACCTTCTGGAACCCTGAAGCTTGCGTCAAAAGTCCTTTTGAACATGTTGGGAGCTGTTTTTTGCGCAACTTGCTGGCGACCTCTCGGCTGAGGGCCGTTTGAGGTCTTCAGGTTTGGGCGGGGTAGTTATAGGGGACTTAAGAATTACCAATACTATTTTTTTGGTTCTGTATTATAATCATAGTGTAATGGGCCCAAAACCCTATTCTAATTATTAAGGCTTCTCCATAGAGTTGTGTAGGGCTTGAGGTGTTCAGGGGTAGGGCTTTAGGGCTTTACAGCTTGGGTTTTGGGCTTTGGTGGTTCGGTCCTTGGGGCTTGAAAGTTTGGGGTTGTAGATTACTTCAGAGAGGACAGGTAAACGAATTCCAAAGTTTGAGAAATTTGGGGATTGCATCATTTCGAGGAAAACAGCTAGGATCCATTGAGACCCCCTTTAGAAGTAGGCCTAAAGCATAACCCCAGACCTATTTTGATTGTATAATTTCATTTGGACCCAGACAAACCGATAGCTAGCCTGCTCGGCCAGACTTCAATTGCAGGGATTGCATCTTGCTGCTCGCAGTTTAACGGCAGGTTTTCCCCAGATCCCCCGTGCCTTTGCCAGGTTGTAGCAGCGCATGCAGCTCAGTGACTTGGCCTTGTTGGACCTTGGGGTGCACCCGACATCAAAAAGTCTAAACACTTGAAGTTCTAAATTTTGAGTCCATAGCCATCAACCCCAGGCAAGTAGGTGGAGCTTCGGGGTGCCATGGCTTTGGATTGGATGGCCTGCTTGGGCTCTAAACGCAAGGGTCAGGAAGGCTCTGCAGATCCAGAAACCTCAAACCCTTAAGAGCGCTATGAATTTCCATTGGCGGTTGCTTCGCCAGGGTTTGGTGTGGGTCGAGTGAAAGCCGTGTGGAAGACCTGGAATCGGAGCTTAGCCTGGTCTGGCCGATTTGATGTTTCGCGTGTTAGATGGGTCAATGTCAGCGATGAGGATAGGCTGGCGTGATTATTTTGCACTTACCAGACCTGTCGACGTGATGTATTCCTCCCCTGTGCCGAAGTGAGAGTGGAAACCCTAGAACTTAAGCACGAGCACTCAAGCCTCCGAGAACCTTTCGTGGGGTTGAGCTTCCTTCAATCCAATCAGTTCTCCACAAGGAAGATCCTCGTGGCTGCCCCTGCCGACGAGATAAAGCGCGGTGCTCAGGGGGGACCTTAGACTTAGTACAGCGAGTCAGGGATGTCCTGGTGCTCTCCGGGTCTTCTGGCTATCGGATGGATGCTGTCAGAGTCGCAGCAAGATTCAGCTGGAAAACTCAGGACTCTAAACTCTGAAGCTGACCGTAAGCTTTCGTAGACCACGAGCCCCGAACGCTGCGGCCCAGCAGTGGGCGGATGCCTGAAATAGTGGAGGTGTATAGGATACGAGTGCAAAGCAAAGTATGCTCATGGTTGTGGGCATCGATGCAATGGGCACTAATGGTAGGAACCTCAAGCCTGAACCATTCGCAATATCCGCCAATCTGCCAACCCCTAACTCCATGACAAACAGCCCCAAAGCCTTAATGATTTGCAGCAGCAAACTCCATAATCCGTGAGCGAGGACCCAACAACCGAATCCAACATCGAACTAAAGGTATGTAGCAACTCGAACATCCTCATCTCAACGCCAGATGAAAGATGAGTAGTACACCCTGAACTCTATTTCAACGTCGAAGTCATAACACATGAGGCTCGAGGTTCCAGACGTCTGTCGGGCATGGCTTGCATTGATGTACCCAGGACGTCTAAGCAGAACATGTTTCTTTACTCGGCTACCCTTTTCGAAGCGTTTTGCCACGTCATGTGGCCTGATACCCCAGCACCCAAGCTTGCCTGCTGGACTGCAGAAGACATAAAGATATGTATATATATATATATACAGAAATAACGCACTCAGAAACAATATATATATATATATACATATACATATATAATATATATATGTATGTATGTATGTATGTATGTATGTACGTACGTAGGTATGTATGTATGTATGTATGTATGTATGTATGTATGTATATGCTTATGTATACACATATACGTACATACATACATATGTATATATATATATATGTGCATATATGTATACATGCTACTCCGCCCTACCTTCTGCTGTGTTGTGCGCTTTTGGGTATAGGTACTCGTGATCTAGCTTGCAAAGACTGCTGCACCATGATTGGCAACACTCAGGAGAATTTGCCCTGGTCCTGGTCGCATACTTGGTGTCCCTTACTTAGCTTTGTGTTGGTCTGCGGTGGGTTTCGGGACCTTTGGAGTTCTGGTTGCAGAGTTTGGGGCGTCATAGTTGCGGTTTCGCCGCCTGAGACGAAAAGAGGTGACGCACAGATTGAAGGCCCAAGTGCTCGTAAGCACATGCATATATCTGAAACGAACCACTGTTGCAGGTGTAGCTTGTTGCATTCCTTTGTTGTTTGATGACATGCCTTCTTTTCTTGTGCTTGATGATGCTTGTCTACACCACTTTGGGTTCATGGGTCCTTCAATATGTATGTCTTCTGTTATCAATGTAGCTGCATCATGAGATCTTGCAACAAACACCGTAAAAGAGCCCTGAGCTAATCCACAGTTTGACCTGTGATGGTCTACTTCAGGGTCTACAGTTCTCAGCAGGAAAAACCCGAGGTGCTGGAAACACCCAAGGCAGTTTCCAGATTCTAAGGGCGATACTTTGGTGCTCAGACTTGAAAGCAGGGAGGGGTGCGGATTTTTTGCATAATCCGTAAGCCCTAAACCGCAAGATGGCGCGAAGTGGGAGGCAAGCAATCCGATAGTCATTTCGACTTCTAAACTTATTCTAAACCTAATATAGAGTTCAAGGGATCAACATCTTGCGGAATGCAAACACTAAGCCATTGCAAGCCTTTCAACCCGGTTCCGAAAATGGTGGGTATTATTTTGGGGTCCTTAGAATAAGGATCCTACTATTTAGAGTACTACATTAGGGTCCCCTATTTTCGGAAACCCCCATGTCAATCCCATGACTGTCTGGTGCTTAGTAGGGATTGGGGGCGTGGGTTATAGGGACTACTATAAGGGATCTTAAGGGACTATCATAGGGATCCATTCCCCCCTTCCCTACTAAGCACCAGACAGATCAGCAACAGGCTGGTGCCGTTCTGCGTCTCGGAGGTTCTGTTCTGGGCGGCTACGGCGAGGCCGTTTCGGAGCTGGGTACTTTCAGGGCCTTAATGATTCGAAGGTGTGTCGTACACTACAAATGCCTTGGTACTTCGGAAGCCATGAGAGGAAGTATTACTTTTCCTTCGTGCGTTGTTGTCCTATTGGGGGGGCATTCCCAAGCGCGGGGCATAAGGTGTTTGGGAGTTAGGGTGCATTTTGGCTAATTAGGGTCTGCGATATCAGAGTTTCTGGCTTGAGGGCCACCCCAAACCACAAAGACATGAGGCTTCACAGAAGGATTGTGCTTTGGTACGTGTGCTTTTCCTTTGTTGTGGCTGGCTCGTGTTGGTGGAGTTATCAGGCCTTGAAACGGCTTTCATTTGGCCAAAGGACGGCATGGGGTTGGTTTGGCAAATTCGGGTTACTCCGACGACGTCTAGCCACTAAGGATAGTTCCGAAATGCTCGATGCTCAACGCAGTTTTGCTTGGGCATGCCTCCTGTTCAGAGATGTTTTCGTCCGATGGGGCAGGCTCTGCAGCCTTTCCCCCCGCCCCGCAGCCCCGATGTGACCCACCCCGGCCATCGAACAGCTGAAGTCCTTCAAAACATCAACATGAAGGCATGTGCCCCAAAGCGAAGCCCAGAACCCAGCCCTAAAAGCGAGACCAAAAGTCCGGAGATCTCTTGGATAGTTGCAGCCCTGACTTCTAATGGTAGCATGCAGAATGCAGTCAGTCTTACAGTCCGTCACAGGCGTAGCACCCCTAATATCTGTGACCTATATCAGCCATGGCACCAGCATCGCTCCGCCGCGGCCGTCCGAACATCCGGCACACGCCGGAGCTTGTAGCGCTGCTCACTGTGGCAGCTTTGTGGATTAAGGCCAGGTTGGAAGCCAGACAGGGTCTAGGACTCGGTTTTGGAGCTTTGGTGTTCTCTGTTCTGCTGCTGAATAAAAACACTTTTTCTTCTTTCTCTGGGGAGTGCGAGGCGAGAAGGCCGAGAAGGATGACAAACAGCATTGGTGGCGTTGGAAATGATGAGGGACGACTGTCAGGTGCGTTGTAGCAGTGACGGTGCTAGTGCTGGTGGTGCGAGTGATGGTGGTGATGGTGCCTCCATGCTGGCGATGGGGCTGACGGCAGCAATGGTCGCAAGAGTCATAAGGATGATGGTCGTGATGATCACGACGATGATGCTGATAGTAGCAGACATGATTCGCATGCCAAGAAGGATTGTTGGTATGCTTGTACTTTTCATCCCGCGGTAATGCCTGGAGTGCTGACTGTTCTTGTGTTGCGCCATCTCCGCGACAACTACTACCAGGTTAGTACCGCTTCTGGCGCTAGTGCGCAACTCCGCCTGCACTAGCCCGAGTCCTGCTATGGCGATGGCAATGTCCAGTATCACGCATTATGCGTGCAGATCCTATGTGAGTGAAAGAGTCTGTGTGTCTGTATGCGTGTCAAAGCTTGGACTTGGATATGCCAGTCCGCGAGGTTCGCGAAGCAAAGGAGACACACCAGCTCGCGTACTGTCAGCTATGGGGTACCAATCAAGGCTTCCTCCAGCTCGTAAAGTAGGCGCCCAAACCCTGACCCTACACCCAAAAGCGAAAACCGAAACCTTCAACACCCAAACGCGTAGAGAACAAAGCGCCCCTGCACGAAACAGGCGGCGGCGCCCGCCTATACTTCTCCAGGCATGGATTCTGAGGGCTTCAGGGCAGCCATGTCCTGTTCAGAATGGCAAGCTCAGGTCACCGCAATTCCCCGTATGCACAGGCATTGAGCATTCCACAGCAGAGCTAAATCCCTGCCGCATTTGAGAACATGTGGTTGCCCCAAGCATCTTAGAGAGAGAGAGAGACAGAGACCCAGCGGGGCTCAACCCTTCTCAAGCCCCGTGAAGGAAAGCAATTGAGAGAGACAGAGATAGAACTCACCAACACTGTCAACACCCCGAGCCCTTAACCGCATTGGTGACTGAGCCCCGACTCAGAATTACCGTCTAAGTAGTTAATACGCAAGACAGATCTGAATAGACAGATCTGAATAAAGTCAAGCCCCACCATCCAGACAGCCAGCCCCAGGCCGTCGTGCTGCGACGCTGGGCGCGGCCCTTAGCGCTCTCTGCAGGATCCATGAAGGAGGTACGAGGCCAACTATAAGATCTTCCAAACCCTGAACCCGATAGAAACCACAAGGCACACCTCTCGTCAAGCCCTTCCTGTCTCGTGCAGGAGCTGCGTCGAAGCCTCCTAATCGGCTGATTTTTGCGAAACCACGCAAGCAAACATCTCGAAACCCTCTTCGGACCTATGTACCCCTGAAACGAGCACTAAAAAAAGCGAGGCGTGGCCGGCAGCCTGCTTGCGCCAGGGGCCGCCCTGGCGCGACAGCCTTTGGTCTTCGAAGCCCTGGCTGCAGCAAGAGAAAGTGAGTTGATATGGTTAGTTCTCTAAAATAGGGTCCAGTTTAGTGTCCTTTTTTATAAGGATGCGATACTATATTGGGGACCCAAAAAGGGACCCTAATTTCAGAACTACCCATATGGGTTGGCTCAAGGCTTCCATCAAGGTTTCTTTCGGATTTGATGTAGGGTCGACATGGGCCATCGAATCCTCTCTAAGGGTTCCTTAATGATGCCCAGTTTTTTTTTTGCAGTATGCACGTCGGAAGAATCTCCCTTTTATCTTATGATTAAGGCACCTAAATGGCATGGCCGTCGTCTGAGATTTCAACCGGGTCTTTGAGTTTTCTAGAGCTACGTATCTAAGGCTACTAAGGGCTTGAGAGGGCCAAGATGAGGATCTGTTTTTGGGTGGCCTGTATGATAAGAATCCAATTGCTCAGCGCTGGCAGCCCTTTGACATGATTCCTGCCCGCACAGGCGTTCAACTCCATGGATCTCCATAGCAGATATAGGGGGACCGCAACCAGAAACCCCTACACCCTCAGGCCCTAGACCTGCAAACCCATAAAGCCCAGACCTCAACCCCCGAAAGCCCTGAACCCTAAACCCGAAACCCTAACCCGAAAGTCTCCAAGACTTGCGGCCAATGCCCCTTGCCAGGATCAGACCATTGCAGAGAGCGGCCTGGAGGAGCACTTGCAAAAGTTTGTAAGAAGTATCGGTTTAGGGTTTAGGGTTCGTGTTTGGGGATGGCTTACGGTTTGGTGAAGTTCAGTGGGGGTGCTGGCATTCATCAAAGCCAGGTGGGAAGGGGTTACGTGTCATTGTCACTATCGTTTATGTCCTGTGCCAGTTTCCGGAGACGTGACAGTGATGAATATCGTCCAAACCTTCGTGGAATTGATGACGTTGTTGTTGTGACAGCTGCAGATGGCCGCCCCAACGTTGACAACAGTGTTCTCAACCCGCAGAGTGCTTCTTCTGTTGTTCACGATCTCTTGAAACGCCATCGTTTCTCCCAAATCCCCAGATCATACTCTATGTCGATCTTCCCAAGTGCTCCTCCCCACAGTCGGAGGCTTCACAACTAGGTGAGGATCCAATTGGGGCCGTAAGCTTGGCAACGATCAGCTCGGGGATCCGAGCCCAAGCGCACCCGAAGCCTGAAACTCTGCAGTCGCTACTGTCGCCTTGCACGCGTGGTCAGGATTGGGTCGGAAAGATGCTTGCACGGCGCAGACCGTCGCGTTTCTTCGCGTGAGGACTGGTCCCTGAAAGACTACGAGGCTATGCGCGATGACGTTCCGCGCACCTCCAGGTGGGAGGGGTCGCAAGCCCGAAACTCCAAAAGCCCAAGCCTTGGAAGCCTGCAATCCCCAATTAGACCCTCATACAGCGCTACAAAGGCCCCCTTAACCACCAATGCCTAGATGGAGTACCGAAATGATGCCTAACTCGCCTAACTCTTGCAGGTTCGAAAATGCAATCAAGCGGCGCCTTGCCAAAGCGGCTGACGCGACGGTGGTGCCTCGCCATGGATTCAAAGAGCCTCAGTAAAATCCATGGTACGGGTTCAGGGCCTAGGTTTGGGGTTCGAAAATTTTGGTAATTACCTATAGAGCTCCCAAAGCAGAGGTCTAAAAGGGCTCTTGGAGATGTTTATGATTTCGCTGTAATAGAAAGACTCGGGTTTGGGGTCGAATATCATGCAACTTAGAGGCTTAGATGCGCGGCAACCTATATCATGTTTGGGATGGCGGTGTACACAAAGGCTTTCAAGCTTTAGGGTTTATTGTAGGGGTCGAAACGAACGGCGTTGGATTGAAGGACCTTGAACGCAGCAACACGAAGGTTCATATGCGGCTAAATAAGATATAAGATGTGTAATGTTTTGTTTATTCAAAACTTTCCCAGCCATCATTGCTGCATCCAAAATGCTAGAGTTGCTACAGGATTGCCATCGAGAGCCTAAAGTTGGAAGATGTTGGAAGCAAGAAAGCCGAGAGATCATCCTAGTTAGTAAAGAGGCTGCACCGTATAACTCTTCCTCCCTTGCATGGCACCTTGTTTATGCGTCCCTGGTTTCCTCTTATACGCAATCCCGCCACGCCCTGTAATTTCTGGTCTTGGCTGGGGCAGAAGCAGTGACCCTCAGCCCTGAGCCGTCCAAGGTGGACATCGGGACAGGGCCTTTTGCACTCTTGGCCCTCATTGCTGCCAGGGCTGGCGCTAAGAAAGTGCGCTTCGGAAACACTTGATGACCTGGCATTCTGGAATTAGTTGGAGGATTAGGGCTTTGTGGTTGTGCTCCGAATTGGGTGATCGGGTTGCGGGGCTCTCTGTCGGAGCTCGAGCACTTTGTGCCTATGGAAGTCCACTTAGGGCTTTAGGGCCTTTAGGGTTTAGCGCAGTCTTCTGAACCTCACTGCAACAACCCTGCGATGCAAAGACTTGAATCAGACCTCAAGTTCAAGTTGGATCTCTTCGCCTGAATCCGTGCCTGCCCCGAGCGAGCGGGTCGAAATGAGACCTCATAGGGTTCCAAAACAGAAGCAGCTCACCTGTGCAGGTTTCTCTGCAGGTTTTTTCCGGTTGGAATCAGAGCTTGACTACCTTTTTGAGTCGCCCGAGGGAGCCCCACCAAAGGGAGAGTGTGGTGCTTCAAGGGTTTATTAGATGTTGGTGAGTTTTGATGCCATTACCCCTCAACATCTCGCAGTGCTTGGCTCGTCAGTCTGAGCGCGTTTTTGAGCTTCACACTACGGGCTAGGAGGAGTTGGGCGTGTTTGGGGTTAGGGGTCCCCGTGGGCCCAGTTATGCCATCGAGAAGAACGAGGCAGCTGCAATCCAAGCCAAGGAGGCCCCGGCTAAGCACCAGTTCCTCTGCATGAGGGTTTAGGTTTTGGTGTGGAACTGTGCGGTACCGGTGGTTTCCTCGATGTTTGCAAGGTGTTCTGGTTTGACCGGCAGCTCGGCCAGCGCAAGCCGTTCGAGAGTGTTGGGTCATGTCGGGCTCTTGTGCGGGACCGTTGGGAAATGCCAAAAAGGGGATGTCGTGTCACAATCTGGTTCGAGATAACCCATTGCCTTGCACCGGCCTGAGGCTTCAGCATAAGTGTGTATATATATATATATATATAGCAATATATATATATATATATATATGTAGACATGTACTTTGTTGTACTGGAGTTCAATCCATCATTGCTGGTGCCTCGATCTTGGGTGCAGCAGCGCTCCAGGCGGTCGTGCAGGCCGGCTTCCAGGATGTGGTGACTGTCATCGAAGGCGACGCGATGACTCTTGGCGCCACGAGAACTTGGATCGCGCGTCAGGGCCTGCTTTCAGGGTTCTACAGAAACTCCGTTACATGATTAGAGATGGAAACAAGTACTGTAGAACAGCGTGCATTCATGCAGCCGACCTGCAATGGAGACCCGCCTTCAAAGCAGGAAGGATGGCTGAAAGGGAGGAAGAAGCTCCACCCGCGAATGGCATCAGTAAATCTACCAAGCCGAGTACACACTATACCACCCAGGCCAACATGTCTCACGCCCTTCATTGTACCTGCTGCCTACTACTAAGTCCCTTGAGCTTCCAAGTATTTTGTCGACCCCAAACCTCAGACACGAAATGATCCGAAGCTCCCCCGCCCACGCAGTCCCGCTGCGCTCACTTGACGCTTGAAGCTTGAAGGAAGCTTTGGCATCCTTCACTAGCGCCACATCACAGCAGCATCGAAACTGCTGCTGGAGTTCTAGAGGCTGTCCTGGCTTTCGAAAGACCTAGGACATCTGCAGTACATCCCTGCTCCCGAACAACCTTCCTGTAGTTCGTTTCGATTCGCGGGTTGAGGCGCCACCAGCTAAATCCCCAATGCCAAACCTCGAGCTGCGAGCATCAGCAGCCCTCAGCCGCGAGGTTCCAAACTCAAAAGTCCTGACAATGTGGCAGGTTTTTAGATATGAAACCACTGTTGTTTCTCTACACCCGGATCAGGCCCTAAACCTCCAGAAGCCCCAAGGAAGGTCGACCTTCCCGAGCGTGTTGACTTCGTAGTGTCCGAGCTTATCGGGAGCATCGCCACCCAAGAAGGCCAAGCGAGATCAGTCTCGCTTTTACGGTTTCAGTGAGTGTGGATTGCTGTTGGCTTTAGATGGGGCTTTAAGTTTGGATGCAGGGTTGAAAAGCGAAGACCCGGAAGCCACTAAAGCCCTCTAGAGAGAGCCCGAAGGGAGCCCAAGCCAGAAGCCCCGAGGCCTTGCGAAAAAGTGATTGGGTTCTCGGCCTCGTTGGGTGGGTTCAAAGTTCATGATTTGAAAATCTGGGAGGTTGGCCTTAGGCTGTGGCTGTAAGCTGAATGCAAGATTTACCACAGACTACCATACCCTGCTAGTTTGTATGGGTTATTGTTAATTACTAATCCGGCCGCAGAGATTATCAGTCTCTTACAACAAGTAGGTTATGACTGGTCAAGTTGGGTCGCTCGCACGTACGTGTTGTCGTTCTTCAACCTTCTCCGTGGTGCAGGTGTGGAGCCAATCATCCGCGACGCTCGCGTGCGCTTCCTGAAGGACGGGAACTGTGGGATGATCCCTGCACGCTGCCAGACATGCATCGCGGCTCAGCAGAACGCAGGCCAAAATACTAATTGTCGACAACGTCTTGAAACAGTAGTTGATTAAATCGGGTCTAACGTTAACAACCTTCACGCCCCACTTTTGATGAGTTGGAGTATAGCGTGTCGGTGCCCTGAAGGCCGAAACACAACTCCAAGGCCCTGAAGGCCCTTGCAAGGCAAATAGCAAATTCCTGGAAAGACCGGAAGCCCCTAAACCTTTGACACCACATGCCTCGCTGGTGCCTCGCCTGGAGTGTCCGAGTGTGAGCGCCGAAACCTTCGACACTGAAACTCTCGATCTCGAAACTCTTTTATTCGATTCGCAGTTCAGGTGCCCATCCTCTATAAGGGCCGCAGCTTCACCCAAAGGCTTTTCAGCCCCTTCGATGGGGTACGAAGTCGAGGCCCCGTTTCGGGTCTGCGAAAAGCACTTTGATAGGATTTGCGACAGTTTCGACATTAAGGGGTCAAGGCTACGCGGCGCTCCAGGGGTTGTCTTTGCTGGCGGTGTGAAGGTTTCGGGAGATTTGGTGCTCAGGGCTGTTCAGGTGTATTCACGGTATTCAGAACGCAGATCTGGATTTTGCCAATTTGGAAACAATGCAGTGTACACTTAAGGCTTTGCAGCTTTAAGGGCTAGGGCAGGGCAGGGTTGAGGGTCAACTCTTTGTGGCCTGCGCGGAGGCTCTTTTTGGCAGTAAATGCCTTTTGAGGGCTCCTCGGGTTTAACCTAGAAGCTTGAGTAAGTCTTGACATTAATTGATCTGGGGTTCCTCATGAAAAATTGTAAATAAGTAGTTGTAACATAGCATACCTCTGAACGTCCCCTGAACCGTATCCTAGTTTAAACCACAGCATCGAGCTTGGTGGTTGCCAGGGCTTGCCGCGCGAATAAAGCCTTTAAGTCTTAAGTTAGCTTCTGAAGCTCTAAACCCTAAACCCCTAAACCCTAAACCGTTGCCTTGAATCCTAGAAGCGCTAAAGCCAATGAGGGTCCTATATCCCCTGTTGCCTGAGACTCTGAACGTCATGTCCCCGGAGGCACGCCAGCCCCTGGGACGAACCTGCCATTGAGGATCAAATCCTCGGACGAGGGGAACATGGACTCTTTGACTGAGCCTACGGGTTCATGGGTTTATTCGTTTAATGCTCATGGGTAGTTGTGAGCAGGTCGAGGTTAAAATGCCTGGGTTAGGTTATGGTGTATAACCCTTTAAAGCTTGGAGGTGCAACTGCTAGCCCTACTTCTGACCATCCATGAACCCTGAAGTAGAGGTCAGGGGCTTCAACAGACTGTCTTAACAACACCATAAGCCCTTTAACTCTAGGGTTTTGATGATACCTCCAAGGCCTGACAGCTTGTTGTGCTCCGGGTGGGTGTCGCAAGCTTCGAAGGTCTCATGAGGAAGTAGGGTTGAGAAACAAAGTCACGTGGAGCCCTTGAAACGGGCAAGTTGTTATTGTTGCGCGGAGAGTCCAGCGTGGAGCTGTGCTACTTCCCGCTCCGTCTTGGTTGAACTGATTCGATGCGTACCAGTTGCAAGATAGGCTGTTGAGTGCGCAAAAACTTCTTTAGGTTTGCAAGATTTCGGGCTTGCAAGTTTGCTTCCCAAGTCTTGCGGTGCTTACTTAACGCACTACGGCATCCCGAAAGATCCTTTTCAGGATCCGCAACACAACGCGTAAAGCCTCGAGAGTTGGTGGTGCTTTGAAAATCCCATGCTTGCGGGTTTTTACTGCTGTCTATGATGCCGGGCCCTCAGCTGCACTCCTCCCCGTGTAGCTGCTACAGCATTCGTTGTGAAAATGTCTGGGCAGTTTGATCGCAATGATTCGACGGCTTGAATCAGGGCATCGAGTATGCAAATGTTTCCGCCGGTAGCCTCGACCCCGACCGAGCTTACTACAGGAGTCCCAATGACAAAGACTGGTGTGAGCCCTTTGTAAAGGCAGGTACACTGCACCGCTGAAAACTCAAGTTTTCTTCACCGCTTCCACGAACAACAAGACAAAGGCTGTGTTTGGCAGCTACTCAGGAGTTTCTAGCAGAGCCGCAGATTCTGGAGGACTTCGACTACTGCCACTTGATTTGGTTTTGCAGGTTTAGATGGGTTTGAGCATTGTAAGGGGAGTTTATGGGGGGGGGGGGATGGACTTGTGATTGAAGCCTGGGGCATATACTCATTATGGCCTGGGTTCGCAGTGTGTTATTTCGGGATGTGTCATGCCGTGGATGTTGCTCCTTAAACAAACCCTGAACCCTGAGACCCTGGCAAAATAGAGCATGACACCTTGCACCCTAAGGCCCTGAGTCAAGGAAAGCCAAATGTCGGCTCTCTATGCCTGGTTGCGAGTGCAGACCCTCTGAAGCCTTAAAGCCTGAGACCAAGGCGAAACAGTCTAAATAGTCTTGAGCTTGCAAAGACCTAAAGACAGCCCGAATTTCATGCAGCTCTAGAGCCCTACACTACTACGGCCCTTCAACACAAAAGCTCTAAAGGCGTGTGGAGCCTTGCCTGCCTTGTGCGAGAGTGAGAGTGGAAAGGCTAAACCCTCCC
The DNA here is from genome assembly GCA_905221635.1 of Symbiodinium sp. CCMP2456. NCBI lineage: Eukaryota > Dinophyceae > Suessiales > Symbiodiniaceae > Symbiodinium > Symbiodinium sp. CCMP2456. Next base: position 168,563 of record CAJNDV010003335.1, read on the forward strand.
ACCCCGAACCAAGGCAACACCGAATCGGAGACATCGCGTCAGCAGCAGAAGACCCTCGAGTTCAAGGTCGGGAGGGGGGGGGGGTATCTTAGGGTATTGGGTTTTATTTAGAAGTCTAGGACTTCTTGGTTTTTAGCAGGATCTTAGGGTCTTTGTGGTTTTAGGATTTTCAGGTTTTTCTTGGGGGATCGTACGGTTTCACTTTAGGGTTTAAGACTTGGAAGATTTCTTCGGGCTTAGCCCTTTAGTGTGTTCGGAGATGTGGGTGCGGGAGTTTGGGGATTTGTGTGGGTTTTGCGAAAAGAAGTCTTAAGGAGTGTCTGGATTTTAGGGGGCTGTAGACTTTTGCGGCTTTACAGGGCTTGCGGTGTTGGATATGTTCGATGTTGAGGGTTTAGGGTTTAGGATGGCAGAAGTAGGCTTCGGAAAGGAAGGGATCCCGAATGAAGGTCACTACCGTGCCGACCTTCCGTCTTAACTCAAAGACCCAACCCAAATAGAGAAACCTTCATCATAATTAGAATGCTTACTTTTCCCGTAGGGTTCATCAATACAAAACCTCATCATCCAGGCCGCTGCGTTACACCATGACGCCAGGTTGACGGAAGGTGTTCCGGAAGTTGGTGAGCTTAAAGGTTTAAGGTTTGGGGTTTTTTGAACAAGAACTTCGGGAGAGCAAGAGACGCTGAGGTGGATCCAAACGGAAGCTGCCGCTTTTCCGGTTTTGCCATGTGGACGAAGGTGGTGGTTGACGACACAGATCCTTGGCCTCGGTGTTCAGTGTGCTTCTAGACTTCGGGTGGGCGTCTCAGGCTTTTTCGGGATTCCCCCCTCTAAACCTACAAACCAGTGTGCGAAGAGCTCAAGGAAAGCATCGCAAAAGAGGTCCAATAAAGGCGGACATCGCTAGGCACGTAAATGATGAAGGCAACTCTACAAAGCCCAAACAGTCAATAGAGATCTTATGATATCTGGTTCAACCCTGTACCAGAAATCTCGCAAAGCGCAGTGTCCCAGCGTAGACGCCGTGCAGCCAGACCGCGCCTAGCAGTCCACTACGTAACAACAGCCTCCCCCCAGAAAAAGCTGCCCGAAAATGCTGAATTCCGGTAGTTGCCAGGGGGGTAAACAACCGCGAAAAAGGCACTTGCCTTTTCTGGCCAACCCCTCGACCCCCTGGCCCCCCTCCTCTTGACTCCCCCCTCTGGCCCGGCACTGGGGCGGAAGCACAGGGCTGAAGGACAAGAAAATGTGGGACCCTGCAGTCAGCACCGACTCGACTGCCGGACGCCCCTGCCGGGCGCCTCGCAGCCTCAGTAGATATAATTCCTCTCACTTTCGTAACACCACGGCATTTCCACTGTTTGGGATGTTTGTGTTTATCCCATGTGTGCCGAAAGGATGTTATCGAAGTCCGTGGGCAGCCAGACAGCCACTGGGCCTACGTGGTCTCCCTCCTTACACCACAGCCCTGCGCCCTGACACCAAGTTCAGGGCGTGGAGCTTTCAGGGTCTGGGCTAGGGGTTCGGGTTGTTATCAGGGTTTGGGGTAGTGAGGGTTTTGGACTTGTGGGGCTGAAGGATTGAAAGGTTGATTTGTACGGTTGTGTAGGGTTTCAAAAGGGTCGAAAAGAGATACTGCTATCCACGTCTATGCTGTAGAGCTTGTAGGGTTGAGTTGGGATTTCGTCCATCACGGAGTTTAGCTTTCCCTTGGGTGTCATGACTCATGACCATAGGTTTGGGTCTCACCTGTGCTGCCGTAGGGTACGTTCCGAGTGTCCCTAACGTGTTCTGACCCTACAACCCTGAACCCTTACTTAAACACCTCTTTGGACGAACAATGTCTGGGTCATTGATCCTCTTCCCGGTTTCCGGAGGACAGGCACTCGATTTGGTTTCAACACTCGTGAAAACGACTTATGACAGCATTCCTTTGCACCGAAGGGTTTGACTTGAAGACGATACGAACATGGTTCCGTTGCTAGTCTTTACTGCACTACGTACGTTGCATCGCACTTCACTCTTCGAGGGATTCGGACATTGCCACTGAGGCAGCATTGAGGATCCCAAAATCGTTCTGAACACCGGCATCGACTACGCGGCATCACCTGTGAGATACAACTTTCATGCTGAAGTCTTCTGAATGCTCGGGTCTCGAGTAGTTGAGGATCTGACCCTGCATGCATCTGCTTCGGCCTCATTGGTGTTTCATGCTAACTCTAGCAAGGCCTGCTCTCAGTTCCTCAAAGAAATAAGGTTGTATTGGTTCTTGATTGGTCACTTTGCAGAGCATGCTGGGTTGCGTTCTCGGCATCGGCAAGGACCCCAAAGAATAGAGCTGCTTTCAAGCCATGGACTCTTGTCACGTTTCTTCACACCCAGACCTTGCCCACTTCTGCTCAGCTGGAAGAATGAATCCTCTTGTGAACACCCGCTGTATGACTAGCTGGCGGCACACTTGTCACTATCTTAAGCGAGGAATGTGTCTGTGTGAGTAAGTGTACGTAAACGTATCAGTGCGTGTTGGTTTATGTGTACATGTGTACAAAAGTCAGGGAGCAATGCAGGTATTCATGACCGCGTTGTAGGGATGTGTCTTCCCTGACATTTGAAAGCTTCATTGAAAGCTTCAGCCGAGCCGGCCATAGCCATACTTGTGGCTACCTACGGTATCTTTAGGATTTCTGCCAGCTGAAGCCGCAACCCTTAGCCCAAAGAACGAAGCCTGACACCGGGGAAGTTCTGGGTGTAGAGCCGTCTGGGCTCATTGGAGTTTTTATACGCGAGAGAGAAAGAAATGAAGGCAAAGCATCCGTGGAAGGTGGGGTCGGGCTACTGCTGTCTGGGATTGCATTTTTTGAAATTCATGGCGATGGACAAACATCCTCTTTGCTTTAGAGGCTTTTCAGCTTGAGGAGGTTGGTCTGCTTGTTGATCCGAAGTTGATCCTTCAAGGCTTTAAGGTGTCTTGTCGATAAGGGAACCCCTAATGGGAGCCACCTTCATATTGACAATGCTGGCTGGGTACGATTATAGAGAAAAAGCAGGTCGCGCCGGCAAGCCTCGAGCCATCCACTGCATTTGGACCTGCCAGCAACCGAAATGCAGCTCCACTCCACCACAATTTGCAACAGCCCTGAGTCGATGAACCCGTTGACATCATGGCGATGATCCTTCAGCTCAGGGTACCCAAACCCTATAATCAACCCTACACCATGACCCCAGATACGGACCATGAAGGCCCCATGAAGGCTACCTTTCGAGACTTCATCGTTTGTGCAGATCCTTGCCTGGCCTCCAACAAATCCGTGAAACCTGGAGGCAGATATCAACTACGCGTACCGGCAGCTCTCGCGCGCGCTGCATCCGGACAAAAATCCGGATATCGAAGAGGCCAGCGGTAGGGAGGCCTCCAAGAATGGGTTCTCTAAGAGACTTTGAAGTGCTGGGGGGTGAGTGTGAGTTAGTAGCAGTAGATGTCCCCGAAATTAGACAACTTGTTTGCAACGATTCGCAAGTTTGGGTCTTTATTTGGATCCAGTGGTTCGGAGATGTTAGGTATCATGGCGTTGATGGGTAGCACGATTTTGTTCAGAGCGTAATGTGTTGAGCAGAGCACTCGTGAGCAGCTCAAAACTCGCTTGGCTTCAGGTTGCGGTGCTGCTCTTATGCCTCTGGGGTTTGAGAACTTTGGGGGAGAGGCTTCTGCTTCTTTTTCTAGACAGCATGCACGGTGCGAAAGCTGTGTGGTTGAGCCCTTAGTGCTCTCATGAAGACCCGTGCCTTAACGATCGCTCCTTGTTGTGTCCATATTAAAATGATGGGACTTACCAATCAGAAGTTTAGATTATCCATTATGTGAGTGTGGATAAAAGAATGCGTGATGGCATACTTGACACTGGAACGCCCAGACGTAAAGCCGGAACGTATTTCAGATTTGCCGAAATCCTACCTGTACAAACAAGCTTCGCCATCGAACCCTCCAACCCCACAGACATCAATAACAGTGATAACAAGACGAATGTGAAAAGAAAATTCGAATAATAATAGTACTAATGACAGTTACACGGCTTAAGACCCACAGACTGAAAGCTCCAATTCGAAAGTCACGCGCGACCGAGGCCCACGATGCCTTCAAGCGACTCACCGATGCCTCGGCTGAGCTCAAAGAAGGCACGCGAGGGACCCCAAATCACAGAAGAGGGGCCTAGGGTTCAGGGGTCTAGACAGAAAACGAATTACAGTGATAACGTCAGTAACGGACCGTTGTTCTACCTTGAATGTCGGTGGAAATGCAGTCATCACACCACCCTGCCGCAGTGAAATCTGGTGCGCCGTAGGACCAGCGGCACAGGGCATGCTGCTCTCATCCTCATCTTCTTCATCTTCATCATGGACCATACTTCCCATGTCCTGATGAAAGAGCCGCCATGGGACCAGCCTACGGCTTTAACCCAAAAGCCCAAGGCCTCTGAATCAGCTTAAATCCGAGTGCACAGAGCTCGGTCTTCCCCTTGAACACGAAACACGGGCCTCTTGCTGTCAAGCGCCCTGAAAGGGAACTCTAACTAGTCTCCAGCTTCAAGAAATTCGCACCTTCAACCTGCAATGGCGGGCGGCTTCAATCGCACCAACAATGTCTAAGAATCCTGAACCCCTACATTCTGGCTTTCAGGAAGCTGCACTCCTAGTATATGCCCCATTGCATTGGGCTGCACAGGCTTGGAGGAGCAGAGAAACCTTTTGAGAGCGGCTTGTCCCGAATGCAAGGGATCTGGTTGCCTCGGGGCTTCGGGATACCGAGAACACAGCAGCCTAAATACCCCTAAACCCTAAACCCTAAACCCACTTATCAATGCCGTCCATCCATAAGCCGTAATTACTAAGGAATATCTATGTACCCAGCTTTAGTTTTGTAGGGGCGCTTTAAGGAGGGGCTCCTTCTTGGGGATTTCCAGAATAAGGTCTTGCCGAGACTTGCCGCCGAGACTATACACTAGGTCGTTGCAGCTTTGTGTAGATGTTGCTTGTTCTTTTTCGACGAATCTTCGGAAGCAGTTTTTTGTTCAGGTTGTGAGAGGAGCCGAGAAGAAAGAGCCCGCATGTTTTGAATATCTGCAAAGTGTGTGTGTGTGTGTATGAAACATCACTCAGGGCATGTAAAACCATGCCTTGTGTCTAGCGACGTGCTGTCACCTGGTCGAGAAGCGTGTGGTCCGATCCTTATTCCAGAAAAACTTGAACTGTGCACTGCGCTCTGAGGCCCCAACCGAAGCGCAAGCTTAAGAATCTCAGGGTTTAGGTTCGGGGTTTAGGTGGTCCCACGTCTCGGTATTTACGGCTTCACCTCGCAGTCATCGTGAGAGAACCAGCTGAAGATGAGAGCT
>CAJNDV010003335.1:178952-229302 GCA_905221635.1 Symbiodinium sp. CCMP2456
AATATAGGGTTTAGGCTTTAGGCCCTAGGCTTTAGGGTTTTAGGATCTTGTTTCGAAGCTGAGGTCTTTGTGTTTGCATTGGGCACCGCACCAATGTACTTTTTGCTGCTCATGGTGCGAGACGTCGTCGGCGTCAGACAGCAGGCAGCAGCCGATCATGAGGGTTCGGGATTTAGGGCACTGAGGTTTAGGGCTTACCTAAACCCCTAAATGTAGTACCTGTTTTTGGATGACTTATTTTCATGGTCAGGGTCCCACAATAGGAAAATAAAGTAACCAAAAAAGGGTCCTTGATTTAAGGGTCTAGGTAGGGCTCAGAGGATCGTATTCTTCAAGACATGAGAGAGAAACCCTACTTGGAGGCCCAGGGGACTTAGTAAGTCGGTTATAACTGGCTTTATAATTGGGATAACTCCATTTAGGGTACTTATAACTCTACTTATAATCTACTTACTAAGTCCCCTGGGCCTCCAAGTACAAACCTTATAGGGTTTAGGGCTCTGAAGCTCTTCGGGTCTTAGAGCGGAGGATCCCTTGGCAGTCCCGTGGACAACGCGGGGCCTGTTTTTTGGAGACGTGTGTGAGTCTCTGGTAATTAGTCTGCTATTGCAAATTGGGGCCTGAATAACTGCCTAGAATATTCTTTGGGGTTCCTCTATAATTATAGTATAGTATACCCCAAAACGCTATTCTAACTATTAAGGCCCCTACATGAATTCAACAGGTGCGCCTGTTCTGACCTGCAGTGCCCGATGCTATAGTAATCTCGTAACTTGCAGAAGTAAGGTTCCTTCAACCCTGAAAGAAAAAGGGTTTAGGGTTTAGGGTTTTTAGGATTTTTGGGGTTTAGGGTTTTTTAGGGTTTAGGGTTTAGGGGTTTAGGGGTTTAGGGGTTTAGGGTTTAGGGTAAGAATGCAGTCAGCCACTTACAGACCCGAAATATAGAAGCCGGAAGAATTACCAGCATGACTATCAAAGTAAGGTGTAGCACAATAACATGCCCCAAAGCCCTATTCTACTTGTGGCCCTAAACCCGAAGCTCTAAACCTTTCTGCATCGACCCCTTTTGATCTATGAAGGCTTCCAAGAAGAACCCGCTTACCCGAAGGGTTTATGTGCCATATAGTATGTAAATAGATCCCTTAACGAGGTTCCTATAAAGTACCCTTTATTCGTATAGTACAGCTTCCCGAATTCGGGGCTCTACTTTCTATGGGTATAGGGTTCCTTCAAGGGTTGCAAAAAGCGTACCATGCGGGTTTAGAGATATTTAGGGCCACGTGCACATCTAGCATATACGTTATATGTTGGCCCTAAAGTACCGAGATAGGGAGTACATTGAGGCCTAAGTATATGGACCCTTACATTCCCTATATACAGGAAACCCTAATCCCTAAACCCTAAATATCCTTAAGCCCTTAAATATTATAGCACCCTTCCAGGAACCCCTTACAGTAACCTTAAACACAAAGCTTGAAATCCTAAACCCTAAACCTTTAACCCTAAACCCTAAACCCTGAACCCTCTTGCATGGGCACATAGACCCAAAGGGCTTCAATGCGGAAAGCCTGGCCCAGACCCCCGGACGGATCTAGAAAGTAGAGCCCCTAATTTGGGACCCTATACTACAAAGGGCCCTTTATAGGAACCCCCATTAAGGGTTCTACTTTTTGGATCCTCCCGGGGGTCTGGGGCAGTCTGCCAGGCGATACAGCAGCGCCAATTTAGCCCCTGGGCGGTTCTGAAGTTCCCAGGGAGTCTAGGGTTTTAGGGGTTCAGGGTTTAGGGTTGAGGCTTGAGCTTGAGGGTTTAGGGTTTAGGGTTGAGGATGGAGGGTTCAGGTGTTAGGGTTTAGGCACTCCAAAACCCCTTAGTTTAAAGAATATACTTTAATTCTTATCAGGGTTCCTAGTGTAACTTAAGCTATATTCCTGAACTAAGGATTCCCCGGACTGCCAGCGAGCAGGTCCAGCTACCACAACCCTATCCTGAGCATCTACCCTACAGTAGAAGCCAGAAAATTGGAACATCCATATCCTCATGCCCTTAAGGTAAAGTATGGAGGATCCTGTAGCACTAACCCTCCTAAACCTATGTTCCAACTTTGTGGGATTCGCTGTATTCCGAGCATCGACCCTATACCCCTCAAGCATAAACCCAACGCTGCCCAAACCAATCCTGCGGCCGAGGAAACCTACCTGTTAGGTTTCCTCATTATGGTGTGTATATCTATATGGGTAGTTCTCTAAATTAGCGTCCCCTTTTGGGTCCCAAATAGTGTGCGGCACCCGTATAAAAGGACCCTGAAAAGGCACCCCCCAATTTAGACAAGTGCCCACATATATATATATATATATTATACACATATAGTGTATATATATATATAACCCTTTAAGACGGTAGGTTTTTGTTTGGCCACAGCCTGACTCTGAGAGATTCTCGGTCACCTCCTGCAGGAGAGTTCCGGATCTCCAGGGGAGCAGGGGGACCCTTAACGCCCGGAGCCCCTTGAATGTTAGTGGCCTGAAACCAAGGAAGCCCTTAGGGTTTAGGGCTTTAAGGTTTTAGGGGTTAAGGGTTTTAGGGGTTCAGGGTTTTTAGGGTTTAGGGTTGTAGGGTTGTAGGGGTTTAGGGCTTGGGGTTTAAGGACCCAGACCCCTGGAAGGATCCAAAAAGTGGATTTCTCTTAATGGGGGTTCCTATAAAGTACCCTTTAGTAGTATAGGGTCTCAAATTAGGGGTTCTACTTTCTGGATCATCCCGGGGTTCTAAGAGCAAATCATATCGGAAATCCTACTATAACTTAATGCATATGCTTTAACTCATTAACTGTAAACCTTTTCTTTAGTGAAAGGATATTGGAAGGCCTGTGCAGCCTTAGCCTTGACCCGAAATCCGAGGGTGGGAAGATGAATTATCGGAGTGGTGGTTAGCTGGCCAACCCAGACCCCCGGGGAGGAAACCCTAAACCCTAAACCTAAATCTAAAACGTAGATCCCTTAATTCGGGACCCTAACTACTAAAGGGTACTTTATGGGAATCTACTTATTGGATCCTCCAGGGGGTTTGGTAAGAGGGTCCGTATATTTAGGGTTTAGGGGCTTCGGGTTCAGGAGTTTAGTGTTTAGGCTTCAGGGTTCAGGGCTTAGGGTTTAGGGTTTAGGGCTTAGGCTGATAGTTTTGTCATCCTAGCTCTAGCTTGGTGGAGACTGTGCGGTTGGTAGAAGTTGCGGTGAACAAGTATCACCGCATGCTTGGCATGAATATGCCAGATCTGCGGGTGCTGGAAGCCGACATATATTTGATTTACTTGAAGAACGTGCCTGAAGAAGTGAAGACGTACGTGCAGTTGCACGCGCGAAATGAAACCGTACGAGGGGTAAAAGAAGCCATTGAGACTTACTACATCCGCACTCGCGTGATTGGAGACACAGCTGTCAGTCGAGAAGGTCTGCAAAACATGGGCAACAGAGAAGGCAGAGGAAAGGGTGGAATCCCTTGCGGGATCTGTGGCCGCACAAGTACATGTACAGACAAGACACACAAAGTCGGATTCGAAGCATCGACATTTCTCAAAAAGGTCATTCAAAGCGAGCCGCTAGATGAAGAGGGTGGAGAAGAAAAACAGATTGGAGGCAGTTGCGGCTTCGGCCGCCAAGGTCCTGGAAGTGCTGGGGCGAGCATACATTAGGACCCAGGGAATTTGCTTAGTGAATTGGGGTCATAAGCCCTAGATACGTTCGGGACGCTCTAGAATTCCGATTTCTGCCGCCACACAGAGACCCTAAACCTTCAATTGCTCTTGTCAGGAGGTCCAGGACTTTTTGTGTCAGGAGGGTTTGGGGTTTAGGGTTTAGGGCTTAATTGGGGTTTAGGGTTTCGGGTTGGCCTACTCATGACCCCATAGCCCAGACTTCCGGGAGGATCCAAAAAGTGGATCCCTTAGCGGGGGTTCTTATAAAAAGCCTTTCGGGGTGTTGTAGGGTCCCAAATTGGGGGACCTCCTTTCGAGATCCTTCCGGGGGCCTGCCCTAAACCCTAAACCCAACCATCTTTAGACCTTCAAGTGCAAGAGGGGCCGTATTCATTACCTATACTGCTTTAGGGGTGCCCCATTATACGTCTGAGAATCTCATTGAATTTTGATCATTATAAGGCCCCGCGATATATATATATATAAGGCTACGGTTGATTGTTAAGGGTCAATCCTAAACCATTGAACCCTGAACCATAAATCCTAAACCCTACACCCTAAACCTAAACCCTAAGGACCCTAAACCTAAACCCTAAACCTTAAACCCTAAACCACAGGGACCCTAAACCTAAACCCTAAATCCGAAGTCTCGAAGCTTCGACCTCCAAGTGAGGCTATATCTCCGTGATCTTCTTCCTCTTTGCAGTCGTGCCTCGGCTGCAAATGTTTCCTGCTTGGTTACAGCTTAGGGTTTAGGGGCGGATATGGTTTAGGGTTTGGGGTTTAGGGTTTAGGGTTTAGGGTTTGGGGTTTAGGGTTTGGGGTTTAAGGACCCAGACCCCTGGAAGGATCCAAAAAGTGGATTTCTCTTAATGGGGGTTCCTGTAAAGTACGCTGTAGTAGTATAGGGTCCCCAAATTAGGGGTTCTACTTTCTAGATCCTTCCGGGGGTTTGGGAAATGCTTCCTGCTTTGTGACAGCTCCGGGTTTAGGGTTTAGGGTGTAGTGTGTGGTTTAGGGTTGAAGAAACTGAATCTAACCTGCCCTCCAAAACCTAAACTCCTAAAGCCCGCAACTTAAGCCCTACACCCATTAAAACACAGGCTCCCACAAAGGGCTTACGGGTTTAGGAAGTTAAAGCGCAGGGTTGCACCAAGCGCTTCGAGCTGTTGGTGCTGAAAGCATAGAAAGCTGTTCATGCCTTCTATCCTAAACCCTAAACCCTAAACCCTAAAAGCCCTACACCCTAAAACCCGAAAGCCCTAAAGCCCTAAACCTTGAAGCCTTCTTTCGCATCGACATGGCCTGAAACAGAGAGGGTTTAGGGCTTTAGGGTTTTAGGGTTTAGGGTTTAGGGCTTTAGGGGATACTCTCTGGGTTTCAGGCCGCAGGAGTTTAGTGTAGGCTTAGGACTCGGGGCCTTGTCGATGCGAAAGAAGGCTTTAAGATTTAGGGTTTTAGGGCTTTAGGGTTTCAGGGTTTAGGGCTTTGGGTTTGGGGGTTTAGGGCTTAGGGTATAGACCCCAATCTCGCTTGAAACCACCAAGGCCCTTGGTGTAGGGTTTAGGGTTTAGGGTCCTTACAATGCACCATAAACCGCGAGAGATATCGTCACATCCCTGGCCCAAAGCCTCCACCCTAAAGCCGAAGCCGTAACCTTTCCCAGACCCCCGGGAGGATCCCAAAAGAAGATCCGTTAAGGGCGTTCCTATAAAGTACCCTTTGGAACCCTAAACCCTAAACCCGAAACCCGAAACCCTAAACCCTGAACCCTCTTTAGTAGTATGGGGGCCCAAATCGGGGATCTACCTTTTTAGATCCTCCTGGGGGTCCGGGATTGGGACGAAGCCTTGCCCCCTGTGCTTCCCTGAAATCCTGTAAAACCGCGACGATCGTCTTCTCTTCTTTTAGCTCTCCAAAATCAAACCCTAGATACTTATGGGTTCGTATGGCTTAGTATTGCTCCGACATGTTAGGCCACTCAGTTGGTCTTGGTGTCATAAGTTGGTTGGTAAACCCTTGCCCACATTCTCAGGTCCTCAACCCCTAAGCCCCTAAGCCCCCAAACCCTAAATCCCTAAACCGAACCCAAAGGCAGCAGCCGTCTTCTCTGGGGGGAGCACGGCCGCACCTGGTCGGGATGGACAGGTCCATCACAACAAGGCGAGCACTGCTGGGGTTGCTGCGTTCAGGCCTGATGGTTTCAAGTTTACATTTTGGATTAAGGTTTACGGGTTTAGGGGTTAGGAGTTAGGGGTTAGTTTAGGGTTTAGGGGTTTAGGGGTTAGAAGTTAGGGGTTTAGGCTGTCATGTAGAAGCCTACGTCAACATTATAACCTCTGCGTTCCTGATGAATGATGATGATGATGGTGATCATGATGATGATGATGATGATGTTGATGAGGTTGATGATGATTAGTATGCTCGTTTGTATATCCGTTAACTATTATGGTTATACTGTTATACTAAACCCTAAACCCCCAAGGCCCTGAACCCCTAAATGTGCCACACGGCCTTGGGAGCAGGACGATCCAGACCTCTTCGTGCGCTCGCGGCGGCTGTGCCTCGGCCGGGCTAAGCACGGGAGATATAGGGTGCCGTTAAAGTTCCGTGACAGGGATCTACAAGGTGGTAAGCGGGTTTTAGGGGTTTAGGGGTTTGGGCCTCACTTTTGAGCAAGGTTCCAGGGTATAGTATCCCAGACACCCTAATTTGGGACCCTAAACTACTAAGGGCCCTTTATAGGAACCCCCATTAAGGGATCTACTTTTTGGATCCTCCCGGGGGTCTGGGATATTATAGCCAACAACGAAACAAAACCATCCTTCGCCCCCGGCCCGGGGGTCTGGGGTGTTAGTTTAAAGGGCAATTGATTTGGAGGGTTGGGGGAACTTAGTGAGTGGGTAATAATTTAATAAGTAGACTTATAATAATTCCCCTAAAAGCGGTCCTAATTGGGTTCCTGATACGTAAAAGTCTATTGGATAACTGCTTACTAAGTCCCCCGACCCTCCAACCCAGACTCCCGGAAGGATCTAGAAAGTAGAACCCCTAAGTTGGGACCCTATACTACTAAGGCCTCTTGAGAGGGACCCCCCATTAAGGATCTACTTTTTGGATCCTCCCGGGGGTCTGGGTACTAAGTCGCCCGACCTTCCAAGTAGGAACCTTGAACATGGAACCCATGGTGTCAAAAGGGTCTTATCCGCAGTGCTCCAAGACCCCATGACGGTGGCCCCAATGTAGGTTAGGCAGCTTTGATCTATCCCAGCAAGAGTGCTGAAACGGGTTATCTTTGAGTGTTTAGGTTAAGGGCTTTGGGGTTGAAGATGGTTGGGCTTAGGGGCTTGAGGATTCTGGGGTTGGCTACAAGGGCCTTGATATTCAGTACTAACATCCGCCTATAGAAGAAAATCCCTGTGAAGTGTGCCCGGAAAAATCCGACTCTATTCATGTACCCAGACCCCCGGAAGGATCTAGAAAGTAGAACCCCTAATTTGGGACCCTATACTATACTACTAAGGGCTTTTGAGAGGGACCCCCCCCCCCCCCTTCAGGGATCTACTTGTTGGATCCTCCCGGGGGTCTGGGTAGGTCCCTTGAATGAGGGTCGCGAGCCCTCTTATGGTTTGGTGTTGGTTGCCTTGAGGGATTTCAGAGCCTTTGGCTCGCTTTGCGCCTGCTTTGCCTGTTCTGAGTAAACCCTACTTCCCAGACCCCCGGGAGGATCCAAAAAGTAGATCCCTCAATGGGGTTCCTATAAAGTGAACTTTAGTAGTATAGGGTCCCAAATTAGGGGTTCTACTTTCTAGATCCGTCCGGGGGTCTGGGTTGGAGGTTCATGGGACTCAATCCCATGAACCTCCAAGTACTTTTGTTTGTTTTCGCATGGGTCTGGGAGTAGCGAGTTTTAAGGTATGCTGGTAGGCTCGCGGGATTTAGTGAGTAGTTATATAGATTTGTAAGTATCATACCCAATTAGGACCTTTTTGAATAGGGTACGTGTAAGTCTACTTAGTACCTACTCACTACGTCTCCCGACCCTCCAAGTAAGACCCCCTGGTTGAGAAGCCCCGGCAGGATATGTGGATCCTTACATCATCCTCATCCCTAATGTGTGGGTCTAGTTTGCATGAGGCCGCAAAAAAACACCACCTTTGTCGGGCTCCTTGTCCTTATGTCCTTAAAGGTTCATGGAACTTAGTAACTAGGGTTATAAATTAAGGTAACTACACTTATAATTACTTATACCCCCCAATAAAGGTACTTATAAGTATACTCTAAACCCTAAACCCCAAACCTTCCACCCTCAACCCTAAACCCCTAAACCCCTAAACCCCTAAAACCCCTAAACTCCTAAACCTATAAGTGTACTTACTAAGCCCCAGGAGCCTCCAAGTCAAGGTGGGGCGAGGGACCTGCACCCCCTCCCTGCGACGGATTTAGATTTTAGGGTTTAGGGTTTGGGGTTTAAGGTTTAGGGTTTAGGGTTTAGGGTTTATGGTTTAGGGTTTAGGAACGACAAGAATCACTGTGTGTGAGTTTAGGTCTAAACCCTAAACCCTAAGCTTTACAGCTAAAGTCTAAGCCCAAAAAACCCTAAACCGAAACCCTGAACCCTTTAGGGTTTAGGGTTTCAGAAGCTCCAAGGATCATTGCCGTCATTGTGTTCGGTCTGTTGGCCATTTCGATGCCATTCATGGCGTTCTTCGAGACGGCTGAGATGAGGACGGGTTCCCTAAACCCTAAACCCCCCCTAAGGGGTTTAGGGTGTAGGGCTATAAATTAAGGTTTAGGGTTGAAGGTTTAGGGTGCCCAATGTCCATCGGTTCAGGGTTGAGGGTTCAGGGCATCGGTCGTTGACGACTTGTTTGCAAGGGCCCTGACAAACGGATCCCCATGATTATCCTTTTCAATGGGCGGGGTTAGTCTACCAGCGGTCAAGATCAGGAACCATGTTTCATTCTCGCCTTCTTACAGCATATACCCAATGGAGTATTGAGCCATGATCTTGTGATATGGACCATGGATGTACCGGGCACAAAATGCAAGGACCTTGATACCGGAGCCCCGAAAAGACATGATGTTCATATTTACTACTGTTTCTTAAGACACCATGGCTGGCAACATAAGGCCAACCGTAAGACCTTCATCTCGACTAGAGGAGTCGTGTAGATTTATATTTCAAGTGCGTCTCCAGGATTTCCCATGTCGGGCTTGCAAGCGGGCATAGAAGAGGCGTTAAGTTTTGAAGCCCAAATGTACCCATTACGGCACATATCTTTAAGATTACCCTAAACCCTAAACCCGATTATTTTTAGCTCAGGAGGCACCCATGGATAGGACGAAGCCGAAAGGACAGCGGACTTGTAGTACCCTTGTAGAAATCTCGTAGAAACCCAGAATTAAAAATTGTGGGTAGCCCCCATAACTACAATTGATGATATAAATCCTGCACTATACCCATAGTAAGGAATATACCAGAATTCCCATAGTTTAGGGTCCTCAAGGCAATGCAGGATTTATAAAAATTCTGCATGACCCAAATATAGTATAGTACCATAAACCCCATAGTTTAGGTATATCAGGTCATGCAGGATTTTCCATCAACAGTATGGCTCATGGCCGTGCTGATTAATTCCGACTCCCTGGTGCAGGTGCTTCTCAAGAATGCCGATGTACTGTTGATGATATAAATCTTGCATTTGCTTAAGGACCCTAAACTATGGGAAGTACGGTATATTCCTTATTATGGGTAATGCAGGTTTTATATCATCAGCCGTAGTTCTAGGGTTACAGAGTTTAGTCTTTTGGGCTCCGAGTGGTCGGGATTTCGTGGTTTAGGGCGTAGGGTTCTGGGGTTCAGGGTTGCGCGCGTACTCAGGCTACCCAGAGACTCCAATATTCCTTAGTTAAGGCATATTCCTTGAATTATAGTAGGATCCTTAATATGATTTAAAGGATATTCCTTAATTAAGGGATATTGGAGTCTGTAATTATCCTTAAGTCTCCAACCTTTGGTCCTGAAGCGCATTTCAGGATGGCCTACTTCTACGTGCCTCAGCTCAACATGGACCCCTAAACCCCTATAGAAACTCTAAAGCCCCCTAAATCAAAAAGGCCCCTAAACCGACCCCTAAAACCCTGAAGCCCTGAACCCTACACCCTAAACCCAGCAGTTCGAGGCTTTTGCCGGAGTGCGAAGTATCACCGAATTTCTATATATATATATATTTATATTTATATGTGTGTATATGTATATATATATATATATATATATAGTTTAGGGTTTAAGTTTTGTATCACCGAAATTCCTTGAATATAAGCCGCCGTAGTTTCAATAAATGTAATGATTATTGTTGGAACTACATGTTTTCAAATGACGGCTTTTCTCTTTGCTACGTGGAACCCCCTATCCAGAATCAATTACCGAAAGCCCTCATCCTTACATTGTCATAGTTGGGTAACATTCTACATGTTTAAATATGGGTACGTAAACTCAATAAGGACTAGAACATTAAAAATTTCAAGCTATCCCGGCTATAAACAAGTTTAGCGTCCATGTACTCATATCGTGTGTGTGTACATATATATACTTTGGCCTTGGAGTCCTCTATATATAGTACAGTAGAGTACCTCAGGGCCAAAACATAGACTGTAAGGGTACATAGACCCTGGTATATCTAAAATATTCCTAGACCTTTTTGGTGCCCTTAAAGTAACCGCTAAAGGAACCCCTGTCAAGAAACCCTATATGCGTACATGGACCTTAGGGCTAAGCACCCCAAGCCGAGTCTAGATCAATGGGTGGTTGAGGGTGTTGAGTCTAGGCGTGTCGACTTGGGGCTTACGGATGAGGCTTTGGGCTTAGGTTTTTGGTTTATGCTTTATATCGGGCTCAGCAACTCCATTGCTTTGTTGTCGCAATATGTACTCAAGTGGGTTCTGATTGGTTAGGGCTTGCCGATGGAGAGCAGTGCTGCTTGTTTCAGGTTCGGCAACTCCTTTGCATGGTTGCCGTGTTGTATATGTATATGTACACATACCCAACTGGGTTGGGTTTTTAGTCTCCAACGTAGTGTTGTGTTTTGTTGGCCTAAGAAAGGAAATAGAGATAACAAAAACGGAACCACGGTTGATACAATCATATACCAGCAGGGCGCTTACTCTAAACGGTACACCTAAAACCCGGCATTTCGATTCCTGCCCCTGACCATTTGACTTGCTTTCCAACCAAGTGCTTCGCCACGCTCTTCGGCTTTTGCTTTGGGGCGGTCACGACCTCAGACATTGCTTCTGACTTGTAGCATCTTCGAGTTCATGCAGGTATCACATATAGGGGCCTTCATAATTACCTATGCTATGTTAGGGGTTCCTTAATACAATTATAGTATTCTTGGCCTCAGAACCCTATTCTAATTTTCCCCTACAGTCCATATTCCTTTGGGAATGCGACGTGTGGCAGCAATCCTGCTAGTAACCCACATGATAACGGCTGTTTCCATGGCTTCTGGTACCATAAGCAGAAGAAATCACTACACGAGCGTCAGAAGTAGAAGACGTCACTACCCATGAACCGTGGGTTTTTGAACAGTCAGTAATATTCCTTGTGCCTCCTGGACCCTGCAAGCCTCTTCTGCAGGTCTCTATGGGTTATTACAAAAGGCTGTAGCCCACAGAAGCTCCTGCAGGAGGTATCCTGCATTATGTAGGTTTAGATCGGGCGGTTTTCAGCTGCTCCATGTTGTAGCTGTTTAAGGGGTCCCAGGAGAGTCGAGATCGCGAAGAGCTACGGAGGCTTGTTCGGCCTGAATTTTCTGTTGATCCTCCATGCCGTACGAAGAAAGGTTCTGACTCCCAAAACTTAAAAATTGAAACTCGACAGTGTGCACCCAGACCCAATTCTAATTACTAAGGTCCCTCTTGGCTTAAACGAACCCTGGGGCTCCAAATAGCCCAAAGTAGGCACTTTTTATAGACTTTAGACACCAAGGTAGGTATTTATATACTTGGAGCCCTAGGGGAACACTTTAAGGATACGGCCCCTGTGGTAGACCAGGCCTACACGCGATTCCAAGACATCACTTGGCTGCTTGGATGCCATTCCGAAGGGCTTGCTTTTCATACGGCATTTGTCTATAGGGATTCTGGCGGGTTTATAGGGGTTCTATAGATCCCTAAATAGGTTCCTAGAAAGTACCCCTTCGTAGTAGAGGCTTCCGGGGGGCTGAGAAGCGCTAAAGCTTAAAGCCCTGAGCCCTAGACCCTGGGCCCCAACCCTAAAGCTTATACCCGACGAACATGACTTGTGGATTCTCTTAGTTGCCTAAAACCTTTGGATGCAGAGTTGATTTGGGGTTTAGGGCTTAGGTTCAGGGTTTGGGCAAGTTAAGAGTTCGGTTAGGGCTCAACGGGTGTAGGGTTTAGGATTTAAGGATTAGGGTTTAGGGATTTCGGGATTAGGGTTCAGGGTTTAGGATTTAGGGATTAGGGTTTAGGGTTTAGGATTTATGGATTTGGGGGTTTATGGCTTCGGGGGTTAGGATAGAAACGCCCTGAAGCCCTCCACCTGCGAGAAGCGAGGCTGCTGGTTCCAGAAGGAGTAGAGTGGGCCAACACCATGGGCTTCAACGTCATGTGCAGGCCTGGCCCGGTTTAGGGTTTTACAGGGTTTAGGGTTTAGGGTTTAGGGGTTTAGGGTTTAGGGTTTAGGGTTTAGGGGCCTGGCTTAGGACGTGGTGATCCCTAAGGCTTAAAATAACCCAAAAGCCTTGTATGGTTTGGTTTTTGGGCCCAAAAGCCTTAAAATATGAGTCCTTAGAGCCTCAGGGGTTTAGGGTTTATGGTCTGGGGGCCTAAGCCCTAAACCCTGAACTTTAAAGTTCCGTTTAGAAGGACCCCCAAAACCCTAAACCGTAAACCGCGGACCCTAAAACCGTAAACCCTGAACAGAGCAGTGATGTTCAACCTCCAATCCAAACTCTAGGGTCCTCAATAATTACTTACATTTTTGTTTGGGGGGCGGTCCTTATTCTTATTATACTATAAATGTAAAGGACCCCTCAAACCCTATGCTAATTATTAAGGCCCCTCTATTTCAACCTAAACCCCAAAATCGTATACCTGAAGCTTAAGCTGCAGGATCAGGGGGATTGGTAACCCAGACCCCCGGACGGATCTAGAAAGTAGAACCCCTAATTTGGGACCCTATACTACCAAGGGCTCTTTATAGGAACCCCCCTTAAGGGATCTACTTTTTGGATCCTCCCGGGGGTCTGGGTAGGAGGAACTAGGCGGACATCCCTCAACTTTAAACCCTAAACCCTACACCCAGTTTACGAAAGAAGCTTGAAGAACACAAAATCACAACTTGAAAAAACAAAAAACAACAACTTGCTCAGCCACCAAGGGCTTAGGAAAATCTAGGGTTTAGGGCTCAGGATCTTTCCAGTTGGATCATGGTTTTGGGTCTGGGTTCAGGGTTTTAGGGCTCCTCTAAAAGGATCTCTAAGGGGTCCTTTAAGGAACTCTGAGGCTGAGGGGTTTAGGGTTTAGGGTTTAGGGCGTAGGGTCTAGGGTTTAGGGTTTAGGGTTTAGGGTCTAGGGTTTAGGGTTTAGGGTTTAAGGTTTAGGGTTTAGGGTTTAGGATTAGGGTTTAGGGTTTAAGGAGGGATCCCACAGCTCCTGCAGGAACGCTGGAGTTGGTATGGGCAACTTCCTGGCGGGCCGCACGGCAAGTTTGAGCTCACTCTACCGTCAACCCTTACCCGTATATAAGCCTTATATAATTCATGATAAGCCTGAAACGAGCATACCTACTTTATTGTAGGTTCCTTCTACAAACTATAGGACAGAGTCACAGAGTATATGAGGATTCCGGACAAGTGCAGGTTTTGGTAGTTCAATGAATCAACCCAAAACTCAAAGCCCTTAGCATCACAATAGCCTAAACAAGCCTTGTATAATAGGACCTTTGGGCCCAAAAGCCTTGAACCATCATTTTTGAGGGTAAGTAAGGATAGTAGAGTAGGTAACCTTTTAGCTCGTTTGGGGTATTGTAACCCCTTTATGGGCAGTTCTCTACATTAGGGTCTCCTTTTAGGTCCCCAAGACAGTACGGCACCCTTTTCAAAAAGGACACGAACAGGGACCCCTAATTTAGAAACCCTAAACCCTAAACCCTAAACCCTAAACCCTATATGATCCCAAAGGTCAACCTGCAGCTCCAATCGGATACCGGACAAGTAAGGCATAGTGTAGCCTGAATACTAGAGGCGCCGAAATAATTACCTATACTATTTTTGGGCAGGTTCCTTATTATAAATGTATTATACTGGCCCCAAAAACCCTATTCTAATTATTCAGGCCCCTACAACACTTACAGAGATTCGTCCTCAGGGCTCCTTGCCATGATTGTTCTATTACTGCACCCTATGGCCCCATTCCATTTTGGTCATGCCATTTATATTCTACCGTTGGGTTACCCTAAACCCTAAACACTAAAGCCTGACCCTAAAGCCGAAACCCTAAACCCCTCTGGATTAACGCCCTGGTCAGGAGTCATGGGTCATGGCCTCTCTCCGTAAGTCCAATAAATGGGAGTTGCTTTAAGGACCTTTTAGAATCTCAGAGCTGCTGTATAAGGGGCCACGAATTATGAGATGCTTTATGGGTATTAAGGTCTCGCAGGTGTTTATGTGTGTTGAAGGGGTTGTGGGGGTTCGTGTTTGGTTTTAGGTTCATAGTAACGTAGGTTAGCCTTGGGGGGAGTATTTGTTCCTTAGGTACTTTACCCCTAGGGTTTGGGCACACAAGCCACCCTCATGTACTATATCCGATTGGTCATTAGATCCCAGTGCCCTGAAGGGGTCGTCATGTTCTGTATACTGTATCAAGCCACCCTAAACCCTGAACCCGAACCCGTTAGCCCTAAACCCTCAAACCTGAACCCTTATCCCTAAACCCTAAACAGCTTGAAAGGCTTGTGGGCTAATTGTTAGCCTCTGAGGTAGTTAAGGCTCAAACTAACTCGTCCTGGGGTAGGAGTCATTGGTATGAATGTTCCCTTATACATTCAACTACTCGAAAGATACCCAAATTCAAGCTTGTTCGAAATTATCAAGGCCCTCACAAAGCGCAGTTTGTAGTTGGAGTTCCGCAGAGCTGGTTGATCCTACCTTCTGACTGCCGTCTTAGGTATTCTGCTGAACCTTTTCGCAGAGGGCATCGTGACAGGCACTTTCGGGCGGTTTAGGGTTTCGAGTTCCTTCTTGAAGCCCCCTAATCCCTGATCCCCGTTCTGGCACATTGCCCTAAACTCTAAACCCTGAACCCTAAACCCTAAACCCTAAACCCTAAACCCTAAACTCTAAACCCTGAACACCCCAATTTTGGGACTCTTGGGTCACTGTTCCCCCGACCCCCGGGAGGATCCAAAAAGTAGATCCCTCAATGGGGGGTTCCTACAAAGAGCCATTAGTAGTGTAGGGTCCCAAATTAGTGGTTCTACTTTCTAGATCCTTCCGGCGGTCTGGGTCTAAAGAGCTAAGGGTTCCGAGCTTTGTTCATGATTTCGCAGGCCCCAGCGGCTCCTCGGAGTGGAGCGGCCTCAATGGGTCTAGGCTTCAGGGCCTCAATACCCAGAGGCTTCATATGTACTACCATAATCGAATTAGGTCCGGAAAAACCCTCCTTATTGTGGTTTTTGGGACCTCATTCCATCATAGTATTGTGTGTATGGACCCTCTTAAATGATTACAAACACTATCACTTGGGTTTCCTTGTGATAAGTATACTCTAGCCCCGAAGCCTCATTCGAGCGATTAAGGCCCCGAAAGTTACCTGTCGGGCCTTTCTGTTCGTCTTTTGCCTAAGGGTCTAAATGGGTAGTTCTCTAAACTAGGGTTCCTTGGGGACCTTTTTATAAGGGTGCCGTACTATATTGGGGACCTAAAAAGGGACCCTACTTTAGAAAACTACCCAAATACCGTAACCAATCATAGACTCTCCCCAAATTATGTACTGATCTGCAGCCCCTAACATCCTACTGCTCGTGTGCCTCATTCCTGGGTCCCTGGGATCGTTTGGGGTTAGTAATGAGACCCTACTTGGAGTAGGGTTTAGGGTTTAGGGTTTAGGGTTTAGGGTTTAGGGTTTAGGGTTTAGGGTTTAGGGTTTAGGGTTTAGGGTTTAGGGGACTCTACTTGGAGGGTCGGGGGACATAAAAACGAGTTGTTAGATAGACTTTAGATGTATCATAGCAGGCAAAGCTATCACTAACTCCTCCCCCCCCCCGCCCTCCAAGTAATCTTGGAATCCCACCTTGCGAGACGGCTTTGTCCTACGGCTTGAGGATTCATGTGTTTGTGGCTTTTGGCCCCAGCTTTGACACTGTGCAACTTTTTTGACGGGTGTATTTGGAGACCGAAACCTTGCCCCTAAACCCTAAACCCTAGGTTTTCCCAGACCCCCCGCAAGATCTACAAAGTAAATAGAACTCTCAATTTGTGACCCTCTACTACAAAGGGGCATTTTAGAGGAAGCCCTGAAGGGATCTACTTGTTCAGTTCTCCCAGGGGTGTTGGGCTTTTCGGGTATTTGGCGCCTCGAGATTAGGTAAAGGCCAACCCTAAACCCTAAACTTTACTTTAACCTTCCAAACCCTACTTTTTTCTAGGGACCCTATTAATTCCATGTAAGGGTTTCTAACATGAACCTAAAAAAGGTAGGGTTTGGTAGTTTAAGGTGAACGGTTTACGGTAAGCCCTACACCGCATCCCTGCTCCAGAAGTCATCGGGGGAGACCATGTGCGAGTCGAGCGACAGGCACCAGCAGTTTAAGGGTGGGCTTGGGGCTTAAACCATTCATTGGAACCTACCTTAACCCACCAGAACCTACTTTTATGTAGGGCCCCTATAAATCCCATATTAGGGTTTATAATAAGAACCTACAAAAAAGTGGGTTTTGGTGGGTTAAGGTGAGCATATTCCTTCAAGGAGTTTCGGGTAAAGTACCTTGCAGTCGTTCAGGAAACTTGTTTCCTCAACCTCGCCAAAACAAATAGGGGCCTTAATAATTCGAAGAGGGTTTGGGGGTATATTGTATTGTAAAACAAGTAAGGTCCACCCCCCTCCAAAAAAAAAAACTAGTATAGGCAGCTATTTAGGCCCTTACACTCGGGGGTCTACTTGCTAGATCTTGCCGATGGCCTGAGAAGCTTGAGGTTGCCGCTGTTTAGGGGTTTGGGGTTTAGGGTTTAGGCTTTAAAGTTTAGGGTTGAAAGTTTTGGGTTTAGGGTTTAAAGTTTGGGGTTTAGGGTTTAAAGTAGGGTTTAGGGTTTAAAGGTTGGGGTTTAAAGTTTAGGGTTTAGGGTTTAGGGCCCCCGGACCTTCCCGGATCCCTGAATTTGGTTTGGGGGTTAAGGGGCTTAGGGTTTAGGGCTAAACCCTAAACCCTGAACCCTAAGCCCTAAACCCTGAACCCCAAACCCTGAACCCGGGGGGGTGTTAGGGTGTAGGGTTGAAGGAATATCCCCAAGGTTCCTACATAAATGGTACTTTGGACCCTTTGGGCATAGATGAAACAACCCGTTATGGATCCTACTCTAATGTCAGGTATATTGTCCCAGACCCAGAGTAGGGCTTAAGATTCAGGGTTGTTTAGGTAGCATCTATAAGCTTGAATCCTCCGAGACAGCTTTTTTTATCTTAAGCCGTATTAAATTCTGAAACCCTAAACCCCAAACCCTAAACCCCTGAGCCCTAAACTCTGCACCCTAAGTAGGACACCCTTGCCGGGGTTGTTCGTGTTGGGATCCTAGAGTGGTTTGTCGTTGAAAGGGTTGGTGGTTCAGGGGTACCCTTTCTCCAGGATCTACCGCACTTCAATAGAGCTGATAGTCAAGATCTCATATACTCTATATTTTCAGCTGAAATATAATTATATGTATGTATGTATGTATGTATGTATGTATGTATGTATGTATGTATGTGTGTATATACAAAAAATATCCTACGCCCCAAGCCCGACACGGTTTAGGGCTTAGGGTCCATATGTTGTCCATTGAAAAACTCACCCAAAGGGTCCAAGTAGCAGTATAGTATATACTTTTGGGGCCCAGATACCTCCTAAGAGCTTACTATAATGCTACATGGACCCTTTGGCTCAGTGACCGTCGCTGCTGAAGACAAGGTAGGGCTTAAGGTCCGCATCTTGGGTCTCACACCAATCGGAGGTAGACTGCCAGACTGCGCAAACGCTATGATTGTCGTGTAGAAGCATGGGTAGTTCTCTAAATTAGGGTCCCTTTTTAAGTCCCAAATATAGTACGGCACCCTTATAAAAAGGACCCTAAAAGGGTATAAAAAGGACCCTAAAAGGGACCCTGATTTAGAGAACTACCTACATGTAGAAACCTAATTGCTACTTGTAGTATACCCCCAAGCTCTATTCCAAGTATTATGACCCTTACCGGAACCCTTCCTGGAGCCCTTAGAGGAACTAAACCCTAAACCCTAAACCCTAAATCCTAAACCCCTAAAAGAACCCTGAAAGGAACACTTCACTGGAGCCCTTAAAGGAAGCCTTAAAGGAACCCTTAAAGGAACCCGTAAAGGAGCGCTCACTGGAGCCCTTAAAGGAACCATTTAGGGAGCCCTTTAGGAGTTAGGATTAGGGGGACTGTTGGGGATATAGACCCTCTCAGTAAGGTCCCGTTTAAGAGAGCCACAATTAGGGTTAAGAAGGGTTTCCCTTTAAGGGGTCTCTCTAGTACTACTGCTGATGGACAAAATCCTGCATGACCTTATATAACAAAACTATGGGATTTATGGTACTATACTATAGTTGGGTCATGCAGAATTTTGTCCATCAACAGTACCTCCTACCCTTCTGACACTTACGGAAGCCTGCAGTTGGGAGTTATATGGGCAGCCTTCTCCGAGGGACGCGACGCAAAAGTAGCCTGGAGGCCGCTATAAACCCGATGGGCCCCTAAGATGGGATCTAGGGTTCAGGGTTTAGGGTCTAGGGTCTAGAGTTTAGGTTTTAGAGTTTAGGGTCTAGGGTCTAGGGTCGAGGGTTTGGGGTTTGGGGTTTAGGGTCTAGGGTCTAGGGTTTAGGGTTTAGGTTTCGTCCTAGGTACTTACATGGTAGCATGTAGGATTTCTACACTATGGAATCACCATGGTGGATTTGGGAAAGTAGCCACATAGCGGTACAAAGGACGAAGACAATCAGAAACACCACAACCCTAAACCCTTAACCCTAAACCCTAAACCCTAAACCGTTCGAAACACACCTGCTCGAGGCCAGCTACGCCCTCTCTGGATACTTTGCCTCCTGGCACTACGGTTTAGGGTTTAGGGTTTACTGGGGTGTTCTTGGAAATTAGTTTTTAGGTTTTTAAGGACTATAATAATACTTCCTTATATAACCATATACAACCCATAAGAATTTAATTTTTATAGCGCTTCTGAATCCGGCCCAGTTTAAGGTGCCTCTTGCACTGCCCAGACCTCTGGCAGTATAAACTCTTCAGTACCCAGACCCCCGGGAGGATCTAGAAAGTAGATCCCTTCAGGGGGGTTCCTATAAAGACCCTTTAGTAGTATAGGATCCCAAATTAGGGGTTCTTCTTTCTAGATCCTCCCGGGGTCTGGGTAGCAGCATTGGGGTTCGAATTGGTCTCGGTGTGGTACGCTTAGATCTTCGACTGCCGTCTGAGGGGATCGTTTCTTCAGGCTGTAGGCCACAGAGTTCGGCATCTCGGCTTGGGAATAAAGTCTAGGACATGTTCAGGTGGGTAGTTCCCGTTATGGGAGCCTTATAAAAGGTCCATAGACCTTATAGAAGCCTTATAGAATCCCTATATGCCCTAAACTCCCCACCTGTAGTACCCTACACCCTAGCCCCTAAACCCTAAACCCTAAAACTCTAAAGCCCTAAACCCTAAACCCTAAACTCCCCCACCTGTAGTTTCCTTGAATAAATAAAGCTCGGCTGCCCAGGTCATGTGTGGTGCATCCGGCATTGCAGTGCTCCTAGCAGCGCTGCTGGCGATGCAAGCAGCAGCTCGTCCGAAATGGTTTTAGGGTTTAGGGTTTAGGGGTTTAGGGGTTTAGGAGTTTAGGGGTTTAGGGGTTTAGGGTGTTTACTGTCTCCCTCTGCATACCTGAAGCATCAAGGGACTTCGTAACTAGGCTATACTTAGAGTTACAAGTGCCGTAACAGGGATTACGTTACCTCCAAGCCACAGAAATAATAAGGGGGTCCATATATGCTGCTATTCTGGAATCAAGTCCCCACAACCATAACAGGGTTGGTCTTTTGGGACCTAGTTCCATCATCGCAGGGCTTCATGTTATGTCGGTTTATCTAGGCGTGGGTTTAGGGTTCAGGGTTTGGAGGTTAGGGTTTGGGGTGTAGTGTTTAGGGCTTGAAACCCTAAATCCCGAGCATTAAGCCCGAAACCCCAAAGCCAGAAGGTTCGTGAGGGTTTCTTTGGGGGTGCTGTTACCTGTTCGATACTATTCAATGTGGTTGTTTGTAGTACTTTGTTGTATGTTTGTCAGCGTGGTTGTTTGTTGTCCTGTGTTGTAGGATGCTAGCTATTCACGAATCTTCAACCAGACAGGGAACTACAATCGCAACTTTCGGTCGTGCTGTTGTTCATTTGTACACAATACAGGTGCAGGGGAGGATCTAGAAAGTAAAACCTTCAGCTTGGGAACCTATTCGTCTATAGGGCTTTTTAGAGGAACCCCCCTTCAGGGATCTACTTTTGGGGGAACCTCCCAGACCCCAAACCCTGAACCCTATAAAACCCAACAGACTAAGCCAGCGGTCAACTTATCGGGACCCTCTTAAACTTCAAGGAACCCTTATAGAGCCCTCATCGTATCCATGATCCCTACAGGGAACCCCCCCTTAAGGGATATGAGATAGGGCCAAAATCATCGTACATTGATTTTTACAGCAGGCGGTTGTCGAAGATGGCACATGCTAGCGGTGACTTGTAAAACGATGGGGGCACACCCTAAAGACGATACCCTCAATATCCCTCAATACAGCAATGTTGCCGTAATGTTGCCATTGCAACCCTTGGCTCCTGGTTTCTGGCAAGCGAGGGTGTCGGGAGTCTGGGCTTTAGTAAGGGTGTCGAGGTTGTCGGGTTTAGGGTTTAGGGTTTAGGGTTCTTAAACTGAACACAGCGATAACACAACGATACCCAAAATGTAGCCCCGAGGGGCCGAGATGGGCCCGTGGCTGTTCATGACTCGGCGAGTATTACCCGGAGAGCCCAATACCCCCCCCATAATTAAGGAATAGACCTTAAATCATTTTTTTAGGCCCTCAGAGTTTAAGGTATATTCCTTATTTCATATGTATTGGGCTCTCTGGGATTCCTTGGACCAGAAGCCCGAAAGCCCCCCAAAACTGAAGACTCCAAACAGCCCAGACATCTTTAAACTCGCGAAATCCTAAAACTCCCAGAGACTCCAGTATCCCTGTTTAGGGTTTAGGGTTTAGGGTTTAGGGTTTAGGAATGTACCTTAAATCATATTAGGGCTCCTACTATAATTTAAGGAATCTTCCTGAATTAAGGGATATTGGAGTCTCTGGGCTTAAACCCCAGGCCGAAGCCAAGTCTCCGCATCACCAACAGCTTCGCATGCTCTCAGAGACACCCTAAACCCTAAACCCTAAACCCTAAACCCTAAACCCTAGTTCTTCATGACTGCAGGATGCCGCGCCCTTTCGAAATGCGAAGCAGACGAAGCTCCAAAGACTTCCAAAAGCCCCAAACGGTTTAGGGTTTAGGGTTCAGGGTTTAGGGTTTAAAAAGCCCCAAAGACCGCAACACCAGGCCACACCCTGGAATGCTGCATTCCCTACTCTAAAGCAGTGCACCGTTTGGTCCAGTATGCTTCAAGTTGCAAGCACTGTAAAACGATAGGGGACGCCCTAATCTACAAACGAAAACTGGCACAAACAAATAACTGTGACACCGGCTCAACTACCGCTTGGACTTTCAGGGGCCCGGGGGGACGCTAAACCCTTAAACTAAACCCTAAAACCGGTTTGGGATTCTTTAGGGTTCAGGGTTGAGGGTGTACATGGAGGTTCATGGGATGTAGCAGGTACAGTTATAAGTACTTACTTTAATTAATTGGGGTTATAAGTAGCTATAAGTATAGTTACGTATAACCCTAGTAAAAGTCCCATGAACCTCTAACCCTAACCCCTAATCCCCTAAACCCCTAAACCTAAATCCTAATCCCCAAACCCTTACTATGTCCCATGAACCTTTAATATAACCCTAACCCCTAATCCCATGAACCTTTAATTTAACCCTAACCCCTAAACCCTAAAACCTTAAAAAGTCCCATGAACCTATAGGGGTCGAGGAGTCCGGGAACGGGCCCAGGTGAACGCGCATCCGCTGCAGTCTGGGGAGACCCGGCCACTGGTTGCCGACTTCGTGAAGCCCTAGGGGCCTAGAATTTTTATAATATTTGGCCCTAAGGGTCCAAATTACCTAATAATCATATACTTGGGTTACGGATAGTAGTGTTGTAGGTTAGTATTTAGAAGAGTATGTGATTATTACGTACTTGAACCCTTAGGGTGGGTGCTCGTCGAAGCGGAGATCACACCCCGCAATGCAACTCAGAGGTCCAGAAACCTGCTACCTGTACGCCTAAACTCTCATTCCTAAACTCGGAACTGCCGGACCCGCCACCCCACAAGTTATCCGCAGTTCGGCCCCAAATCCTGGCCTTGGGTGGCAGCGGTTTCCGGTGCAGTGCAGGCTCAAGTGTTGTCGTTCGACATTCTGAATGTACGCTAGAACGTAGAGGTACTGTACTGTCCCTGCCTTCTTACTTCCCCTCCTACCCGTCTTCTTTGGCAATATACACTGAACCCTAAACACCTGCAAACTTCTACTCATGTCTGACTCATGCCTTGCAATCGGAAGATATCGTTTTGCCAGCTGATTATCGGTTTTCCGTGTGTGTGTGTATATATATATATATATCTATCTGTAACCCTAAGGGTCCAAGTACCTAATAATCATATACTCTCCCAAATGACCTAGAAAACTACTATCCGCAACCAAAGTACATTATTGTTATTGGGTCCTTTGGACCCTCAGTGTGATTAAGCTCAAGCTTAAACATCTCAGCGTCGCGCTTGAGTGTTGCTGATGGGCAAAAAGATCTGTGATGAGCTTTGGCTTCCTGAAGTTGCAGGTTAATGTAGGGGCCTGAATTATTACAACAGGGTTTTGGGGGGTTCCTGAATACAATCATAGTATTATATGCCCCAAGCCCTATTCTAATTATTAACTTTTCGCCCACAGACCATACTATATAAGGCCTTTGGGCTCTTTTGAGCCTAAGGGTAAGAGATGTCTAGAATCCCAAAGGGTCCCATGTACTGTTACCGGGGATACTTCCCTAAATCATACTCGGAATTCCTAATATAGAAACCCTACATTCTACTATATAGGTGCATGGGACCCTTTGGCATTTTAGATGGGTTGACCTCCGGAATTTGTTGCCATCATTTATGCCCAGAGCCCCGGACGGATCTAGAAAGTAGAACCCCTAATTTGGGACCCTATACTACTAAAGGCTCTTTATAGGAACCCCCATTAAGGGATCTACTTTCCAGATCCTCCCGGGGGTCTGGGTGCAGGTTTTTGGGGGAGGGATCCCCAGGCAGATCCAGGTGTTTTCTTGCTTCCACAGCCCAAACCCCCAAAAGGATCTAAAAAATAGATCCCCCAAGGGGGTTCCTATAAAGTACCCTTTAGTAGTTAGGGTCCCTAATTAGGGCATCTATTTGTTAGATCCTTTTGGGGGTTTGGGAGCTCGTAGAGCACTTTATCACAGAGTCGTTTACGGTGTGGAAAATGTGGTTCCCAACGCCTGAATTTGGTTGCAGCGGTTGCTATCTTGGTTCAAGTTGCAGCATGATAGTAGATAGTACGCGCGGACCCTCCGCGAAGATGCGTTGCAGCATCTACATGAAGCAGGGGTTTCATTTTCAGTATCCCCGAACAGAAACCTACACATACATAAATTAGCCAAGGCTCCAACGAAGCCTTTGTACGTCCACGAAGACCCTAAACCCAAACCTGGGGTAAACCGTACATTTCGTGCTGAGAGGACACGTAGACTTCGTTACCCTCACAAAGCCTGCTGCCTGCATAAAGCTTATAACATCTTTCCAGTAGAACCCCTCCAAAAGGTATCCCATTGATATGTCGCTTGAGATAGTGCTCTTGTTGAGGGTTTCTTCCAAGATTCTTAACACGGCCTGGGTATTGCATCCTGCAGCGAGACTCAGCCGCAGCTCGGGCTGCAGAAACCCTAAACCCTAAACCCTACGGGGTTTAGGGTTTAGGGTCTTGTTTTTGGCAAGTGTTTGGGAGGTGCAGATTAACAAACCCTAAACCCCAAGCCCAAACCCTAAACTCTGTCTTCAGAGCTCCGCAGGAGAAAGCCGTCAAGACCTCCGACCGCCTCAGACGCAGCCACCCAGCCGGACAGTAACCCCGAGGACCCACTACAACGTACTCGCAATGAAGGGTTCGTTTCAGGGTTCTAGAAAAAGTTCTGTAAGGGTATACGGGTTTAGGAATGTTTAGGGTACACGGGTCCATGTAGCTATATAGTACATGCCTATGCTTTGGCTCTAACTTTCATCTAGTCTAGACCCTATAGCCAGACCGCCGGGAGGATCCAAAACGTAGATCCCTTAACGGGGGTTCCTATAAAGACCCTTTAGTAGTCCCTAAGGCTCCATGTCCCCATATAGTAGATACTTAGGCCTTAAAGTACCTATATAGGGACCCCTTTAAGGCTTAAGTATCTACTATATGGGTACATGGAGCCTTTGGGAGTATAGGGTCCCAAGTTTGGGGTTCTACTTTTTGGATCCTCCCGGGGGTCTGGGAAGGCCCAAGACCCAAAGTAGACGCTATTTAGGGTTTAGGGTTTAGGGTTTAGGGTTTAGGGTTTAGGGTTTAGGGTTTAGGGTTTAGCGTATCCGAGCCCTTGGGGTGAAAGCCAGCTCTGCCGGACGGGGCCTGGTACCAGGCCGCATTTTTGCTCGGGGGTTGTACGGCTTTAGGGGTAGGGTTTAGGGTTTAGGATTTAGGGTTCAGGATTTAGGGTTTAGGGGTTCAGGGTTTAGCGTTTATGGCGTCAGAACCCCCAAACCCCCAAAACCCCAATTCAGTTGCCCTGGTAATCTGATATTTCTTGAAGTCGAAGAACATGTAAGCTATAAATGTAGGGTTTTTCAGGTTGGTGAGCAACCCAAAGCCCCAACATCAGACCCGAAACTACAAACCGCAGAAGCCCTCCATTCGCGCTTGTGAAAGACTTTAAAACCTTGAAACATCCAGAAACTCTGAGGGTCCAAGTCCCCAAATACTAGGGTTTAGGGTTTAGGGTTTAGGGTTTCAAGGTCCCAAAACTTTTCAGAGTATGGCAGTTGGGACCTAAAACCCTAAACCCTAAACCGTTATCTGGGTATGTGGACTCTCTGGGGAAAGCCAAAGCCCTCAACCCGTTCATTTTGATTGTGTATGCCCAGACCCCCGGGAGGATCCAAAAAGTAGATCCCGTAAGGGGGGTTCCTATAAAGACCCTTTAGTAGTATAGGGTCCCAAGTTAAGGGGTTCTACTTTCTAGATTTTTTCGGGGGTACGGGTGTTGGATTCTCAGCACCCCGAGGAACAGAACACCTAGAACCGTCCCTAACTCCCGGAATCCCTACCTGGAGGTTCATGGGACCTAAAAAGTGCAGCTATAAATACCTTAATTGGGGTTATAAGTTAGAAGTGATTATAAGCATAGTTACCTCATTTATAACCCGAGTTCCTAAGTCCCATGAACCTCCAAGTACCCCAATGTCCTAAGGCTCTAGGTCTCTGGACGGCTTGTGGACCTTACGACCATGGCTGACGGGCTGTTTTGGGCCGTACGGTCAACATTGACGAGCGACTATGCCCTAAACCATTTCAATCCCTAGTCCTGAGTCCTTCAAGCACACATAGACCCAGCCAGAAGACCCTCATCCTTTGAATGCCACAAACCCTACACATTACAGAGCCTTGATACCAAAGCCCTCCATCTACCCTCTCTTGGACCCTAAATGCCCATTGTTTGGGACCATATAGCCCTAATTGAGGGTACGTGAAGGGTCCTTAAGAGACCCGAAGCCCTAAACCCTAAGCCCTATTTGAGGGTACATGACCGTAAACCCTAAACCCTAAACCCTAAACCCTAACGTATCCAAGGTCCCAACTCAGAGGAGGCGGATCCCGAAGCAGTTGCTGCGGAGGCGATCGATCTAACAACCCAGACTTCCGGGAGGATCCAGAAAGTAGGCGCCTAAATAATTACCTATACTATTTGGGGGGTTCCTCAATAAGGAACTATACTATAATATACCCCCAAACCCTATTCTAATGATTAAGGCCCCTATATTAGAAAGTAGAGTCCTTAGTTTGGGACGTCATACTAAGGGTTGTTTTATAGGAACCCCCAAAGTCTAGGAAGGGGCTCAATTACTGGGTGTTGATTTGGGATATTTGTTGTATTCTTTGTATGGAGGCCTGATTACCCAGACTGCCGGGAGGATCTAAAAAGTAGGACCCCTAATTTGGGACCCTATACTACTAAGGGGTCTTTATAGGCCCTTAAGGGATCTACTTGTTGGATCCTCCCGGGGGTCCGGGTAGTTTAGGCTTGGGAGTCTGCAGGGGCTTAGGGTGTGAGGGTTTGGGGTTTCGGGTTTAGGGTGTGTGGGTTTAGGGTGTGAGGGTTTGGGGTGTGAGGGTTTGGGGTTTAGGGTTTAGGGTGTGAGGGTTTGGGGTTTAGGGGTTAGGGTGTGAGGGTTTGGGGTTTAGGGGTTAGGGTTCAGTCTCGTGTTTGTTCACGAGTTCCTTGAAGGCTTTTTAACGCCGACTCTATGACAGATCTATAGTCGACTCTATAAAGAGTTTAGCAGGCAGCCCCGACTAGCGCTTTAAACACTACAAGCAACACATGCTAATAACGACATATGACAATCAAAAGTTGCAACCAAGCGTCGTTCAGTTTCGGGTTAAGGGTTCCTGGCTTATTGCTAGAATGTCGAAGCTCGGCGTGCAATCCGCCTTTTCGGTCAGTTCACAATTCCTTTTTGGAGGCAGTTTACTCTAAACCCTAATCCCTAAACCCTACTTAGAGGTTCGTGGGACTTAGTAACTAGGGTTATAATGATAAGGTAATTCTACTTGTAATTGCTTACAATCCCAACTAAGGTACTTATAACTGCAGTTGTTACGGCCCTTGAACCTCCAAGTAGACCCTAAAACTTTAGGGCTGCGGGGTTTAGGGTTTCCACGTGATGTTCACGCATGCCTTGCCTTATCACTTGCTTAAACCAGCTTGAGATCCCGGGGGAACATGTGCTGTCGCAGGGTTTATTGGGGGTCCGTGGTGCGCTACGACCAACCCTAGACCCTAAACCCCGAAACCCCTAAACCCCTAAACCCTAAACCCTAGACCCTAAACCCTAAACCCCTAAACCCTAAACCACTAAACCCTAGACCCCTAAACGGCCCAAACCCCTGCTTCAAAAGTAGGTACTTGGAGGTTCATGGGCCTTAATACGTACAGTTATAAGTACCCTAATTGGGGGTTATAAGCAACTATAAGTATAGTTACCTTATTTATAACCCTAGTTAGTAAGTCCCATGAACCTTTAAGTAAAGGAGGTGCTGCAGCTGGCCAAGTAGGCCCTGCAAGACGCACGGCAGACCCCCGGGAGAATCTAGAAAGTTGAACCCCTAAGTTGGGGTTCCTTTAAGGGCTCCTAAAAGGGATCTATAGGGCTTTCGGGTTTTACAAGGGTTGAGGGTTTAGGATCTAGAAAGTAGAACCCCTAATTTGAGACCATATACCACTAAAGGCTCTTTACAGTAACCCCAATCAAGGGATCTACTTTTCGGATCTTCCGGGGGGTCTGGGGAGGCACCAACACTTCCAACACAGGCCAAGACAGCATGGTGGGTGCAAGACCTCGGGAACATAGATGCGAACAAATCTCATCTTCTTTGATCCTAACAAGTCGTCGCTCCGAGATCATGAATCCAGTGATGAGCTAGTGCGACCGCCCAGCCTTAGCAACAACTTCGTAATCTGTTCTTCGGTTCATTCCTACCCAGACCATTGATCCGGATAGAAACCACCACTAATATGAGGATTCAGGTCTTTCTTTGTCAAGGGTTCCGTTTGCCATGCGATCCTTTGAAAGGTCTGGGTCCTGGGTTAGCCCGGTTTAAGGTTTAGGGTTTAGGGTTTCCGCTGTGAGTTAGGTATTTGGCTTGAGTGCGCTGGCAATTGCTGGATAGCATGTATTGAAGTACCAGGACTTTCCAAGTACATTTTTTTAAAAAAGCCCTCGTGGTCCGTACAAGAGGGCATGTGGGATATATTCGAGGGCAGTTAGTCAATAGTTCTGGTTTTGACGGGCGAAGATTCTAGATAACAGAATGAAGGTAAATTGAACAATATTCAATGCATTTATCGAAAACAGTGGATATGATCTGATACTGTTGATGGACAAAATTCTGCATGACCCAAATATAGTATAGAACCATAAATCCCAAAGTTTAGGTATATAAGGTCATGCAGGATTTTGTCCATCAGCAGTATGATCTGAGAAGTATAACTTTGGCGGTCAGGCCTGCCTTGCTTGTGAATGCCGCAGGCAGAAGATCTCGTGAGCGATGAGGAAGAGGCCCGGGAAGAAGCACGTTTAGGGTCTAGGGTCTAGCACGTTTAGGGTTTAGGGTCTAGGGTCTAAAGTTTAGGGTTTAGGGTTTAGGGTTAGGGTTTAGGGTTTCGGGTTTAGGGTCTACCACAGTTAAGGCGTTAATTGGGCTTGTTGCATTTGGGTAGTTCTCTAAATTAGGGTCCTTTTTTTAGGCCCCCAACATAGCACGGCACTCTTATGAAAAGGACCCTAATTTAGAGAACTACCCAAAGGGTCCTATGAGGCGCATGAGCTTTCTGGTGGGAATTTCGGGCTTTGGGGGCAAGGGTTTGGGAAGGATCTAGAAGGAAGAACCCCTAGTTTGGGACCCTATACTACTAAGGGCTCTTTGTAGGAGTCCCCATTAAGGGATCTACTTTTTGGATCCTCCCGGGGTCTGGGTGCCTTGGGGCAGACAACACAGTCTATTTCCCAGGGGTCCATGTGCCCAACTGGTAGGGTGTTAGGATCAAGCAATTTACTCTGAATGGTTATTGGTAGCTAAGACTCCCTGTTTGAGTTAGGTTAGGGCTTAGTGAGTAACATGCGAAGGCGAGGCTTGTGCTTCGAGGGCTCTTCATTGTCAGAGGGTCGTGGGCTCCCTAGGTAAACGCACAAACCAATAAACTTCAAGCCGTAAAGCCCAAAGCCCCACAGCTATCTTCTTCCAGGGTGTTTTGGTGCTTCGAGGCTTTTGTTGATGGGTTTCGTATTGTTGGTGGCTTTAGGAGTTTTGTGGGTTTAGCCCTAAACCCTAAACCCTTAACCCTAACCCTAAACCCTTAAGCCTAAACCCTAAACACTAAACCCTAAACCCCTATACCCTAAACCCTAAACCATAAGCCCTTAGGGTTTGTAGAGTTCTTGCCTATATACCCGGGAGCTTCCTGAGGTGCTGCCTCACCACCACAACACCCAGCTTATCATGAGATAGGGTTTAGGGTTTAGGGTTTAGGGGACCTTGTCCTCCCAGACCCCCTTTAAGGAGGATCCAAAAAGTAGATCCCTTAATGGGGGGGGGGTTCCTATAAAGACCCCTTAGTCGTATAGGGTCCCAAAATTAGGGGTTCTACTTTCTAGATCCTTCAGGGGGTCTGGGCTGGAAAACGACGCCACCCGACACGACTTCGCCCTAGCTGAGCAACTGGAGATGTTTGGCGCTAAACCCTAAACCCTAAACCCTAAACCCTAAACCCTGAACCCTAAACCCTGAACCCTACACCCTAAACCCTAATACCCTTAACCCTAAACCCTGAACCAGGAAGCCGATGACAACAGGAAAGAGGACCCCCCCCCGAGCCGTCGTCATCGTCGAAGAAGCAACGGCCGCGGTGGAGATCGCATCCGGGAGCAACGACGTGCCACCCAGACCCCCGGAAGGATCTCGAAAGTAGATCCCTTAAAGGGGTTCCTATAGAGTACCCTGTAGTAGTTGGAGTACCAAATTAGGGGATGTACTTTTTAGATCCTTTCGGGGGTCTGGGGACGTGCCAGTCTTGCTGCCCCAGGTCCAGGACGACGAGCGGGATGCTCTCGAGTTCTGGTAAGCCGTCTTCGCGGACTTGTAAACCCTAAACCCTACACCCTAAATCCTAAACACTAAACCCTAAACCCCCAAACCCTAAACCCTAATCCCTAGTCGCTTATCGATCCCTTTAAAGGAACCCTCAGCCTTCCAAAAGAGGCCCTGAACCTCGGCTTCTCCAAGCGTGTGGCCGTCAGCCGGGGCCTCGGATCGTTGACGGTTTGGGGCGTTTAGGGTTTAGGCTTCATTGACGGTTTGGGGCTTTTAGGGTTTAGGCTTCAGGGTGTAGGGTTGACGGTTTGGGGCTTTTAGGGTTTAGGCTTCGGGCGTAGGGCGTAGGGTTTAGGGTCTAGGTTTAAGACTTAAAAGGTTTAGGGGTTTGGGGCTTAGGGGGTGTGAGGGTTTAAGGTTGAGGGCGTCGGGCTTGGGCTTGAGAGTGTGGATACTATAAGGGTTCTATATAAGGTTTAAGAAGTATGGTATGTTATGGTCCTAAACCCTAAACCCTAAACC
Source organism: Symbiodinium sp. CCMP2456 (assembly GCA_905221635.1). Classification (NCBI taxonomy): domain Eukaryota; class Dinophyceae; order Suessiales; family Symbiodiniaceae; genus Symbiodinium; species Symbiodinium sp. CCMP2456. The sequence continues at coordinate 209,505 of CAJNDV010003335.1, forward strand.
CTAAGCCCTAAACCCTAAACCCTAAACCCTAAACCCTAAAACCCCAAACCGAATTATGGTATTACTAGGGTTTTTAGGGTTTTCGGGCTTGGGAGCTTTTGGTTTAAGGGCTTAATGGTTGAGGGCTTAGGGTTTAGGGGTTTAGGGTTTAGGGTTTAGGGTTTAGGGTTTAGGGTTTAGGGGTTGAGGGTGTTTTAGGGCTTTAAGGTTTAGGGTTTTGGGTTCAGCCTCTGTGGTTTTGCTCTGCTGCAGAACTCTGGCACAACCTTGAAGAATCCGAAGGGAACCTTCATAACTGAACGGCTTCTCTCCACAGGAATCGCAAAACTGATGGATGGGTCCTAACTCGAAAACTTAAACAAAAAACCCAAGCTCGAAACTCCAAACCCTGAGCCCCAAACCCTAGACCCTGGAACCTTGGGAGTACTTCCTAAGTGCCTTCATGGGGGATACTTAACCAAACCATCATAGTACTTCCTACTACATAGAAAACTTACTTTCCACGATGCAGGTACCTAGGACTTTTTGGGTGAGGTTGTCTACCTCTCTCAGGCTTTAGCGCTTTTAGTCTTAGGATTTACTTTGTGTCTTCGGCTCTTCATTACAACATGTCTCCAAAAGATTATTAAGCATACTATGTATGTATGCTTGTTATGGTTCTAAGGGCACTTCAGTAGAACCCTTATAGAACCCCGAGAATCGCTGGGTTTCGAGCTTGTGGTGAGCTTTGACGCGCAGTGCGCTGACAGAACCCCAAGAAATTTGAACCCGAAGAACAACGCGGCGCCCATGAACATCCACCCTAAACCTGAGACCCTATCTAGACCCTGAAAATGTAGTAGGTGTTTGGGTTACCTTAGTTTTTTACTATGGGATCCTAAGCATAATCAATCATCCAACATAGGTGCTACATTTAAGGGTCGAGGTAAACCCCACATGATTCAGCTTGAACCTCCTGAAACCTCAGGTTCTGACTTACCACTAGCAGGATCCAGACGGTAGAAGGTTTAGGGTGTAGGGTCCTATACTACTAAAGAGCTTTGTAGGAATCCCCTTACACGACCTACTTTTGGGACCCTCCCGGCGTGGGGGTAGTAGAGGTTCGATACGACTTGTCCAAGGATATTTTTAGCTGTTCATGGTGGTTTCTTGCATTTATAAGCCTATACGTACCCGCAGTCTAGAATGTCGAGTCTTTATACCAGGGTTATTCGATTATGATTTATTCAAGTGGGTCTGGCGGGCTGCGAAACCCTCTGCAACGGTAGCTGTAGGTGGTGATGCCTTTGTCTGCCGGCTGAAACGCCGACCTGGGGTGGATCCGGCTGTGATTATCCTTTAATTGAAAAAGTTAAGGGTTTAGGGCTTATAGGGGTTTGGGATGTACCACCATTCTCCAACACAGTGCGGTTCTTTTGCTTTTGGGGTAACCGAGTATGTTGCCATAGGATCCACGATTGAAGACACGGCAACCAGCACAGCAGAATGACACGGGATGTTGTTTACGGGGGTTGGGGGGGTTCTAATATAGGAGCCGAAGTAATTACCTATACTGTTTTGGGAGTTCCTTACTCTACTAGAGTATACTCCAGAACCTTATTCTGATTATTAAGGCCCCTACGTTACAGGGGTTGGGGGTTCTAGGTTTTGGAGTTGTCGGATTCGGTATCTTCGGGTCTCGGGTTCAGGGTTTAGGGTTTAGGGCTTAGGGCTTAGGGCTTAGGGTTTAGGGTTTAGGGCTTTGGGCTTAGGGTTTAGGATTTAGGGTTTAGGGTTTAGGGTTTAGGGCCCGGGATTCTGACGATGTGGAAGGGTTTGTTTTACGTGGCAGGGGGGTCAGGGTGCTGAGACTCGAAACTGTGCCGATCCTGGCGCTATGGTGCAGGGTGTGTGGGGATATCGGAAGGTGTATATGATTAGGGTTCCTTCTAAAATCCCCTTAGGCCCTAAAGCCTTTGAAGATACTCGCAATACTACAAGCTGTATGTCATGTCCCAAAGCGATGGGTTAAAGGCCGGTAGTGCAGCTGCGGCAAGATATAATTACTGTATGCTTGTGCTGAAAGCGCTCATATAGAGAAGACTTGCAGGTCAAAGTCTACGCGACATGGGTAATGTAGGGCCGAACAAACTACCTATACTATTTTGGGGGTTCCTTATTACAACCATAGTATATTGGGCCCCAGAACTCTATTCTGATTATTAAGGCCCGTATGTTGACCCTCGGGGTTGGCTACGCCAGATTCAACCCCCTAAACCCCTAAGTGGCGATGCTTCTGATGTTGCCAGGGCCTGGCCTTCGATCGGGAGCCGCTGATGTCGGCCTCGGCCCTAGCGTTGATGATATAAATCCTAGTCTTTGGGGTTTGGGGTTTAGGGCTTAGGGTTTAGGGTTTAGGGTTTGGTCAAATTATAGGGACCTTAATATGATGATTTAAGGTAGATTCCTTAATGAAAGGATATTGGGTTCTCTGGGTGCCTTAAGGACCCTAAACTATGAAATTATCGTATATTCCTTATTATGGGTAAGACAGGATTGATATCATCAACCGTAGTTTTGTGTGGGCTTAGGGCTGAAAGGGTTCAGGGTCTATAGAGTTTATAGGGTTTATAGGGTTCAGGGTTCAGGGTTCGCAGGGCTTATAGGGTTTATGGGGTTTATAGTGCTCATAGGGTTTATAGGGTGTCGGGTTTAGGGTTTATAGGATTTATAGGGCTTGCAAGGTTTAGGGTTTAGGGTGTGTGTGTGTGTGTGTTTGTTTGCGCGCGTGTTTTTCTTTGTGTGGGAGGGGGAGGGAACTTGGGTGCAGACGTTTTGAGTCCTAAATTGGGGTCTAGAATTTGTGGCTGCAGGTTTGTGGGATTTTGGGGGTTGAAGGATTGTGAAAATTCGAGGAGGCTGCCTCAGATCACGTCTTCCTCACATTCCGTGGTCATGGTTCGCGCTTGGTCTCTATGTTTTTTTCGTAGACTGGGCATAGGACTTGTGAGCTCTTCCTTTAGAACTTAGGATGCAAGGGGTTAAGCTTGCTTTTTTGTTTTGGGGTTCTCGTAAAGGTTGAATGGGGTTGAATGGTGCGGGTTTTGCTGGATTTCGTAATCAGCCACTTAAGGCTTGGCTGAGTTTTATGGATATTGCAATATGAACCCTACGCCCTGAACCGTCGATATGAGGTAGGCTGACGGCAGTGGCCAAGAGTCTTTTGGGAGCGCTGGGTTCCGAAACCAGAGGGTCCGTATGTACTACAATTACGGAATGAAGTTCCAAAAAACCATCCGTGTGTAGGTTTTGGCGAGCGACCTCCATCATGGTAGTGTATATGCTCCCTCTGGGGTAGCGTCCTTGCAATTCAAGAAGCCACATTATGTTGCAAGCCCTGGTTATCAGCATAAACCTTCCAGCAGGTTAGATAGGATCTTCTCCCACAAAAGAGGCAAAAACGCACGGCTCAGCAGTTGACTGGCAAAGTCACAAGACTGCATGGGATGTACGGCGTTTGCCTTGAACCGGTAGTCGGAGTCTATTGTATGTTGCTTTTCAAACCTTTAAAAGCGGGACTTACACGGCCAAAGTGTGCGAACCCCGACCCCCAGACCACCGGGAGGCAAGCCCTAAACCCTAAACCTTAAACCCCAAACCTTAAACCCTAAACCCGAAACCTTATACCTTGAACCCTAAACCCTAAACCCTAAACCCTAAACCCTAAACCTTAAACCTTAAACCTTAAACCCTAAACCCTAAACCCTAAACCTTATACCTTGAACCCTAAACCCTAAACCCTAAACCTTAAACCTTAAACCTTAAACCCTAAACCCTAAACCCTAAACCCTAAACCCTAAACCCTAAGCATCATCCTCCAAGGACTGGTACACCCAGGCCTCGGTGCGGTTCACGTCTTCCCCAGACCCTGGGTAGTTCTTGGTTTAGGGTTTAGGGTTTAGGGTTTTGGGTTTAGGGTTTAGGGTTTAGAGTTTAGGGTTTAGGGTTTAGGGTTCTACCCATAGGCCCCATAGTGGTTCCGTTTTGTGGCTTTTTGTTTAGGTTCCTATTCGGTAATCCCCAAAAAAGGAACTACTATGGGGCCTATGGGTATAAAGGCCTCAAGAATAGTTTAGGGTTTAGGGTTGAATAGGGACCCTAAACCCTAAACCCTAAACCCTAATTCCTAATCGTGTTCAGGGTTTCGGGTTCCGAATTCCTAATCGGGTTGTGGTTTAGGGTTTAGGGTTTAGGAATTCCTAATCGGGTTGTGTTCCGTTAAGGGTGTCTTCCAGGGTTCTGTTAGGGGGATTGCTATAAAGTACCCCGTGGTAGTTTAGGGTCTGAAAGTAGGGGTTCCTATTTTCGGGGTTTCTTTCTATAAGTTTAGGGTTTAGGGTTTAGGGTTTAGGGTTTTGGGTAAAAATTACCCCAAAACCCCATTCCATTTATATCAGGCCTCTACACTACATACCCTCTTCTGGTTGTCCTTCTTCGCCAAAGCTGATGTAATCATGGCCATCGCCTGTCAGACAAGTCCGACAGCATATAATTCCCTAAACCCTCAACCCGAAACCCTAAGCTTTAAACCCTAAGCCCTAAACCCTAAACCCCCAACCCTAAACCCCAAACCCCGAGCCCTAAACCCTGAATTGTCATTTCCGAAACCTTTGTTTTCGGTGGGTAGCAGTGGCAGGGCCTTGATCTCGCAGGGCAGTTGTCTTTGCGATGGCTACCGCCGCGGTTTAGGGTTTAGGGTTTAGTTTAGGGGTTTAGCGGCTTAGGGGTTTAGGGTTTAGGGTTTCGGGTTCAGCGTTTAGGGTTTTAGGTTTAAGGGATACTAAGTATCTGTGTTGATTATCCAGCGCATCCTGTGTTAGGACTTGCCTGTCAGCGAAACACACTTGGAGGAGTTCGCGGCTTGTCACAAAACTGTCGCTGAACATGACACTCAAACAGATCGACAGTCTGCAGTAGCTTAACAGGGAACCCGCAAGAAGGGACGAAAACTCCACTGGCAGAACTGGGATAAGCCCAGAGACTCCAATATCCCTTAAGGAATATACATTAAATCATATTAAGGATCCTACTATAATTTAAGGTATATTCCTTAGTTAAGGGGTTTTGGAGTCTCTGGGAGGATGCTTTGGGTTGAAGGCTTAGGTTTCAGGCTGCAGGCGGCTCAGATCCTTAAGGCCGTGCGAACTTGATACTGGAATGCCCAAGACACCGAGGAGTCCTTCCTTATGGAGATGGATGTGGTGGGAAGAGCACCTCATGGATGTGTTCAACGTTGACGACGAAACACGACACCTCCTCAGGGACAAACCCCAAACCCTGAACCGTAAATCCCTAAACCCTTAAACCCTAAACCCCTTAAGCCCTCAACCCCTGAAGCCCTAAATCCCTAAATCCTTAACCCCTTAACCCACAAGCTGGAGCGAGCCGCGATAACCAGCAACGTCGATGTCTACAAGTTTTGCCCTAACCCAGACCTCTTCCCAAAGAGTCCCAAGTACAGTACATACACGTAGGAAGTAAGGTTTCTATAGTGGGAATTACTCCTATCCCTAAACCCTACGCTAAATAAACCCTACACAACGCCCGCAAGGCGGATCTAAAAAGTAGTAGCCCTAAACTGGGACCCGATACTTAGTTCCCCAATACCCAACCTTTAAACTTTTTGGGCTCGTATAATTTATTAGTAATCCGAAAGTTTAACCTTTTATTTCCCTGGCTTATTGGGGAAGTAAGGATACGACTACAGGGTACTTTACAGAAACTTCCTGCAGGGGTCTACTTTTCTGGATATTCCCAGGGGTCTGTGTTGGGCTTGCAAGCATTTCGGAAATATAGGATTTACCTGTATCCCCAAACCCTATAAAATAGTAGGTTATGACCCCTTAATTAGAGGGTCTAACCCTTAAAACGGTAGGTTTTTGGATTTGCAGGTAGGGTTGTCGAGCATTGCAACTCTCCTCCTTAGCCCAAAACTGTCCGACTTCGTTCCTGTTGAGAGTTTGAGCAGGTACTGGGGGAGGTCTACCCAGAGATGGCTGAGCGACGTGGCTGACAAGATAGGCCCAGAGGGTAAGATAAACCACGAGGGTCTATAGATGGGTTCAGGCTTTGAAGGGTTCAGGGGTAGGGCCTTAAGGGGTTTAGAGATTCGGGTTTTAGAATGGTTTAGGGCTTAGGCTTTAGGGCCTTAGGGGTTTAGGGCTTAGGTTTTTAGGGTTCAGGGCCTTAGGGGTTTACGGTTGATTTAGGGATATGTCTAGGACATTGGGGCCTTATAGAAGGTCTATAATTTGGAGGCCCTTACAAGTATAGTTACCTCATTTAGAACCTTAGGTACTAAGCCCCATGAAACCCTAAACCCCTAAACCCCTAAACCCTAAACCCCTAAACCCCTAAACCCCTAAACCCCTAAACCCCTAAACCCCTAAACCCTAAACCCTACACCCTAAACCGAGAACCTTTAAAGGGGTCTTCGCTTGAGGTTCGCTGGCGGTCGCAACACTGCTGAGGCGGCAAAGGACAGCAGATGGGGGATTTTTAATGGGACGCGCTCTTTTACCTTAGGGGAAATCCTTGCGTAATGTAGGGGCCCCAATAATTAGAATAGGGTTTTGGGATCCTTTATTGTCTAAAAACACTAAGAAACCCCCCCTAAAAAAATAGTACAGGTAATTTTGTAGGCCTCGACAGCATGTGGCTTCCTAAAGGTTTTTACGGGTGGCAGGTCGAGTTTTGGTGAGTTTCAGGGCTTCGGGTTCTGTCTTTGGCGCCAGTTCAGGGTTTGGGGCTCAGGGTTTGTGCCCCTAAGGGTCCATGTGCCCAAATAGTATATACTTTTTCGCCCCAAAGTACCTTTTTTAGGGACTACTTCAATGCCAAAGTATAAACTATTTGGGTACATGGACCCGTCGGGTGTTGTAGAGTTTTCTAGAGCTGGAGGATGACGCGTCTGAGCAGCTGAATCTGTGAAGTTACGGCTACAAATCCGAGAGCACCGCACTCATTGTCTGGGTAGTTCTCTAAAGTCGGGTCGCTGTTGAAGTCCTGTTTATAAGGGTGCCGTACTATATCGGGGACGTTAAGAAGGGACCCGGATGTAGAGGACAACCCATATCGACAAGGACACGATGGGACAATTGAAAATGCTTTGTTTCCAGAACCCTGGATTCACACCTGGCACCCGGCCGAAATGGGTGGTTCAGGAAAGCACAGTGCCGCTGTATGAATTTGCAGAATTAGAACCCAGATGTTCTACTAGGTTCATTGTTCTGAACAACCCTCCATCAACTACCTTTGTTTCCTCAAACTTCCAGATCTTGGCAGCATGCCAGGGAGTGCGACTTTACAAAACCTAAACCCACCTTAAAATTAAGCCCTGCACGCTCACTGTTGGAGGAGTTCTTCCTGTCCAAGTTCATGAACCTCCAGCGTACGCTGGCGCTGCCAACATCCGAGTCGCACTTCGCCCAGCCTGAGCGCAGGGGGCTTGAGGATTCTCGTAAAGGGCTCCTCTGAGGAGTCCTGTACCCAGATTCCCGGGAAATCTAAAAAGTAGATTCCCGAATTTGAGACCCTAACTACTAAAGGGTACTTCATAGGACCCCCACTTGAGAGACCCATGCCCTATAAACCCGTATAAATCCCCTCTAATCCATATCCCGAAAAAGGAACCCCACTTAAAGGCTCTACTTTTTGGATCCTCCCGGTTGGGGCTGAGGAGTCCTCTCGGGGTTAGAGTTGAGGGGTTTGGGTTTCAGAGTTTCCTTTCAGGGTTCTAGGGTTTCGGGTTTAGGATTTTAGGGTTTAGGGTTTATGACCGAGTCTTGAGGTTCAGGGCTTTAGAAGCGCAGGTATTGTTAGTTTCTTGCATGGGTCTTGCTAAGGGCCTTACAAGGCTTCAATGGTTCGCATAGGGGATGGATGTAGCGGTTTGGGCCATCTGTTCCCGAGCTCGCCCAGCAGCACCCTCGTTGCCTTCGTATGTTTCGGTGTTCCTTATTGATAGTGGGCACCTACGAACAGCGTATCCGTATTTTGGGGCGGGGGTGGGGCCTAGTTTTTGGGCCGAGTGCTTTGAACCAGTAGTTTGTGGAGGATCTTACGAAGGGTCTCATCCTAGGCCCCTTGGGAGCATCCAAAAGCTGGATCCCTCAGGTACAGTACATTGTAATGGTATAGGTTCCACATTTCATGGCTCTACTTTCAATAGATCTTCCCAGGCATCTGGGACGAGACTTGTTGGTTGCCTCATCAAGACCCACTCAGCCCTAAACTCCAAACAGTAGATCCCCAAAGCAAAAACCCTAAACCCTAAACCCTAAACCCTAAACCCTAGACCCTGAAATCCGAAATCCTTAAGAACCCCTGAAGCTTCAAGCAACCCTGACTAGCTTCCCCAGTAGTACCCTGATGCCGTTTTTCTTTGTGGGTCCCCTTCTGAAGCCTGAAAATTGTGGGAAAAAGGATACCCAGATTCTAAAGGGGCTACTGGAGAGCCTAGTATAAAGAACCCTGAACCCTAAAAGCCTTGCCAGATTCTGGGAGGATCTAGAAAGTAGATCCCTTAATTTTGGTACCCTGACTACCTATTGGACCCAACTTAAGGGATCTACTTGGAGGTTCATGGGACTTAATAAGTACAGTTATAAGTACCTTAATTGGGGATATAACTACTTGTAAGTATAGTTATCGTATTTATAACCCTAGTTACTAAGTCCCATGAACCTCTAAGTACTTTTTGGATCCTCACTTAAGGGGTCTGGGTTAAAACCCTGAAGACCCCAGACCCAAGAGCCCTAAACCCTTAACGAACCGTTTAAAGAACCTTTAGACCCTAAACCTTCAACCCAGGGGCGAGACGGTCTTGAAGGGCCACGTCAACATCGAGAAAGTTGGCGACGATGTCATGGAGCCGCTGGGGAGGGGGAGAGGGGGAGCTTCGGGGCCTCTAAAGGGGTTTAGGGTTTAGGGTTTAGAGGTTCATTAGGCATGTACAAATGTATATCATATTCATGTTGGTTTATTCTTGCTATTGTCACTGTTAATACTTTCATTATTATGATTATTTCTATGGTTACTACTACCATTATTGTTGGACTTATAGTTAGTATTTTCTTATCATGCCCTAAAACCTAAAGCCTTAAACCTTTAAGCCCTAAACCCCTAAACCCTAAACCTTACACCTTAAAGCTCTATTCATTAGGGAACCCTAAACCCTAAACCCTAAACCCTAAACCCTAAACCCTAAACCGTGTTACTACAGTTCAATCCCTGTGCCCTAAACCCACGGGCTGCCCAATCCCTGCTTGCAGTGTCGTGGGGACAGAGTAAGTAGCTTAGGGTTTGGGTTTGGGGTGTAGGATTTAGGGTTTAGGACTTTGGGTTTAGGGTTTAGGGTTTAGGGGTTTAGCGCTTAGGGGTTTAGGGTTTAGGGTCGCTTGATGGACTTACAAGTTTCATAACCCCCAATAAGAAACTAGGACCCCTTTTAGGGGACTGATAGATGTATTCTTATTACCTACTCACCCTAAACCCTAACCCCTAAACCTAATCTCTAATCCCTAAACCCTAATCCCTAAAGCCTAAACCCGAACCCCTAAAACCCCAAACCCCTAAACCCTAATCCCTAATCCCTAATCCCTTAACCCGAATCCCTAAACTAAGCCCACTTACGAAGTCCCCCAACCCACCTGAAGCAGGAACCGCATCTCGCTCAGTTGCGGGGCTTAGGTTCAAGGGGGTTACGGTTCAGGGCTTCCCAGACTACCCTTTAGTAGCTAGGGTCCCAAAAGAGGGGATCTACTTTTTGGATCCTCCCGGGGGTCTGGGTTAAGGGTTTTGGGCTTAAGGCTTTTAGGGTGTAGGGCCGAGGATCGAAGTTACCAGGGTTTAGGGTTTAGGGTTTAGGGTTTAGGGTTTAGATAATGTGGGTTCCTTACGGTTGATGGACAAAATCCTGCATGACTTTATATATCCTAAACTATGGGATTTATGGTACTATACTATATTCGGGTCATGCAGAATTTTGTCCATCAGCAGTATGGTGGTAACTTAAGGTATTAGGTATCCAAAGCCCTTCAGAGGATGGTTTCGAGTCCTTAAACCCTAATGTTTGAGCATTTTGGGCCCTTAGTCTAGGACGTTTTCAGGTGGGTAGTTACCGTTATAGGAGCCTTATAGAAGGTCTATATACCTTATAGAAGCCTTATAGAAGCCCTGTATACCCAAAATGTTTGACCTGAAGTTTCCTCGAACTTCGGGTAACATTTAACCCTAAACCGTAGACCCTGTTACAGACACGGCACTGTGGAAACAGGCCCGCAAACCCTAAACCCTGAATCCTAAAAGCTACAACAAGAACCCACTCTTGCAGGAGGGCGAGAGAAACCTGGCATCTTGGCAAGTACCTGCTCTGGCTGAGGGTTTAGAGGCTTTAAGCTTTGGGGTTTAGGGTCTTGGGTTTATAGGGTTTAGGATTTAGGCTCTCGGGTTTAGGCTTTAGGGTACGTTTTGGGGTCCAGGTTTTCGGGTTTAGGGTTTAGGGTTTAGGGTTTAGGGTTTGGGGTTTAGGGTTTAGGGTTTAGGGTTTCTGGGAACCAAGGTACCTTAGCAAGCAGAATATGTACTGCTGTAGGGTCATATCCTGGTTTCACAGGTGCACTGGTTATTCTAGATACCGACCCCTGGCAACCCTAAACCCTAAACCGTCCCTAAACCCTAAACCCTAAACCGTCCCTAAACCCTAAACCCTAAACCCACTTAATTAAAAAATAGAACCACTAATCTTGGACGTAAACTAAAAGGATGCTTTAAAGGAATCCCCCTAAACGGATCTACTTCCCAGACCCCCGGGAGGATCCAAAAAGTAGATCCCGTATTGGGGGTTCCTACAATAGTAGCAAAGGGTCCCAAATTAGGGGAACTACTTTGTAGATGCTTCCGGGGTCTGGGTTGTTGGATTCTCGGGAGGTCTGTTGACTATTACTCAGTTTCCGGGTTGCGGGTCTTGTTGCTGGGCTTTTGTAGAGCTCATAGGGGTTATATACTCGGTTCGCCAGTAGTACCCTGTTGCCTTTGTTCTTTTTGGGGTTCCCTTGTTCAAACCAGATAATGATAATAGATACTAATAATAGTAGGAACACTGGTGCCCTCAGTGTTCGGGGGCTACTGGAACCCTTAAAGGAACCCTTAAAGGATCCCCTAAAGGGACCCTTAAAAGAACACATCAAGATCCCTTAAAGAACCCTTTAGGGGTTTAGGGTTTAGGGGTTTTGGGTTTAGGGGTTTAGGATTCAGGGTTTAGGGTTTAGGGTTGAGGGTTTGGGGCAGAGGGCACAGAGTTGCACTCGGATCTCGCACCCATAGATAAACGGATTCTACAAGGGGGATCCTTCGAATCGTAAGCTACAGTATCTTCTCTCGGGTCATACGGTTGATGATATAAATCCTGCATTACCTGAATGGACCCTAAACTATGGGAAGTATGGCATATTCCTTATCACGGGTACTGCAGGATTTATATCATCAACCGTACTATCCCAAACCCAGGTATCTAACTATCGGTACCCGATTGAACTCAAAGCGACTATCCCCAACCCAGCTACCAAATCATTTACGTTGGACCTCTAGGGGTAGGCTTGCAAAGCATTGGCCCTAGAACCCTCAGCCCTAAGCCCTAAACCCCAAACCCTAAACCCTAAACCCCTACACCCCTAAACCCTAAACCCTAAACCCTAAAGTGTTGGGATTCTAGCCCCGATCAAACCTATGAGCCCGAAAAACAAAGATTTTGGCTCCAAGGGTCCAAGTATTCAAAAGTTGGGTGTACCAAAGCCCAGTCGGAGGATAGTTTTTGAGTCCTAAAGTTTCTAGAGCCCTACTATTTGTTTACTTGGACCCTTAGTGTAGCAAGTATTCAACTATTAGGGGTATCAAACCCCATTCAGACCTAAAACCCCTCGAAAAACCTAAACCCTAAACCCCTCCACCCTAAACCCCAAACTTTACCACACCCTAAACTGCATTAAACCCTAAACTTTGCTAAACCCTAAACTTTATGAAACCCGAGACTTTATGAAACCCTAAACCCTCAACTTCACAAAGGGTCCCAAATACACAGGCCCCAGAGTTCCTTCCTATGCGACACCTTCCATGGCGAAACTACTGTAGGAGCCTTGATATTTCGAACCGGGTTTTGGGGGTTGGGGTTGAGGGGTTCCTTTGTTTAATGTAGGGGCCTTAATAATTCGAATAGGGTTTTGGGGTTTTGGGGTTTAGGGTTGAGGGGTTCCTTGCTTTTATTATAGTATAATATCCCTCCCAAATCCGATTCTAATTATTAAGGCCCCTAATTATATGACAGATCATACTGTCTCTCAACCCAGGAACCCCGGGAGGATCCAAAAAGTAGATCCCTCAAGGCTTAAGGGGGCTCCAATAAAGTACCCTTTAGTAGGTAGGGTCCCAAATTAGGGGATCTACTTTTCCCCGGGATTTGGGAAAGGGTCCTTGGTGTTGTTACGGGGGATACTTTCCCAAACCAGAATAAAGATTCCCAAAATAGAATCCCTACAGTCTACTATACCCTTTGGGCCTCAGAACACCTTTAAGGCCAAAGTATGAACGGATGGGTACATTATCATGTGGACCCCCGAAACTAAACCCTAAGCCCCAAGTCCTAAACCCTAAAGACCTAAACCCTAAAGCCATACACCCTAAATCTAGGACATTTTCAGGTGGGTAATTGGCGTTATAGGAGCCTTTGGGAAGGTCTATATACCTGATGGAAGCCTTACAGAAGCCCTATATACCCTAAACTCCCCACTTGTAGTTACCTTGAACTAAAAATGACAGCCGAGGATGGCAATGAGTTCGCCGTACGCCTCTCAGCATCTGCTTGGGCGCGGTGACTGTTCATTCCTTAAAGTCGGGGGTTGTTAGGGTTTCAGGCGTTACAGGGCTTACAGCAAGGTCTATAGGGTCTATGCGCTTATAGGGTTTAGGATGTATCCCGGAGAGGCTTCCCATAAAGTCCTCAACCCTTCCAGACCTCCGGGAGGAGTCTCTTATTCCTCAAAAATATACGATAAAGGAACGCAGAACCTTATTCGAATTGGTTATTATAAAGGCCGTACATTACTCGGGTTTGGGGTTTAACGTTTAAAGCTTGTGAAGATCGGGAAAGCAGAAGGCTTAACTTGAGTCCTGTACAACTACATTTCAAATGCGTACTTTTTGTCCTTTACCGCCATGTACTTTCTAGGAAACGTTTCTTCAAGGGATCTAATATAGCAGATCTACTTCTAGAGCGTTTCAGTGTTCTGGGCTAACTAGCGGAGGACGTTTTAGGGGTTTCAGGGTCTAGGGCTTTTGGGGCTTAAATTAAGGCTTCGTGAATCTTGATGAGGCATCCGAAAAGCCTTATCCCAGACCCCCAGGAGGAAATCAAACGTGGATCTCCTAGTTTGTTATGCCACTACGGGGTACAGGAACCCTCTTCAGGGATCTACGGTTTAGGGTTTAGGGTTTATGGTGGATCCTAGCATCGGCTGGTAACAGGCAGCGGATGCTTCAAGGGTTGTAACAGGGTTTCTATACATGGTTTCTACATGCTTTTCCTGTCCAGAGTGCCTAGTGACCTAATGCGTACGGGTATTCTGATTGAGGCAAAAGCAAGGATTTTTTTTTCGCAGGGGCGGTTCCTAGACCCTTTTCGGAGGACTTAGGAAGTAGATCCCTTTATTTTGTTCCGACTCTTTTGCATCTTATAAAGATCTACCGCATGCTGTCATGCAAGATAGGTTTCCTTGTAACCTTTGTCTTCACGAGTCAGCTGGGTACTGGTCACGTCAACTTGGGGACTCAGAGATGCACTCAGTTGCTAGTTGTCCGGCACACCTGTGTTCCCGGAGGAGGATCACGATTTCTCGGCCCACGTGCTCCAATCGCAGCGCATCACCTGCCGGCTGAACCGGGTCTGCATACTTGCAAGCCATTATCAGCCCGAGGGAAGAGATGGCAAGTGGCAAAAGAGCCCAGCAGAACTGTCGTGACAGAGCGAAACTGAGAGGAGCCGGTGACGGTAAAGACCGCGAGAAACGGGACCTCCAAGCCTGCAAGTTCCTCCACGGCGAGTACACAGGCGTGTTCAAGACAGGCAGGGTGGGCACTTTGGAGAGCCAGCTTTGTTTGACTTCCAAAAGTTTGAGAGCGGCTTCCTGGCTTCCAGCACCTGCATGCTGTAGCAAGGTGATGTCATGCAACGCCTCTCTGGGCCATTACATGGAATTACTGTGATTGGCAACCAAAGGCCGTTCCAAATCCCAGCTGGTGCTTCATAATGGCCGGAATTTGCTCCGAGGCGTGCAAGCCCCAGTCATGTTTCTGCATTGTTGCTTCTGTTTTCCGTTTGTTTCTTTTTGATTCTTGCTTTCACTAACCGTCGTAGCCGTGTCAAACTTGGGGGGGCAGTGGCCAGAAGCGGTTCTCACGAAAGCTAGTACTTAAATTTAGTGTTGGTTTGTCATCAGCTTCCCCCTAAGGCCCTAAACCCGAAACCCTAAACCCTAAACCCTTAGTAGTGTGTAGGTTCCCACATTGCGGGATCCGCTTGGTAGATCCCTAGACCCTACACCCTAAGCTTCTGAGTTTGGGGGTTTAGGGTTTAGGGTTTAGGGGTTTTAGCCTGTTTGGCCGCGTAAATCATATACCCCCCTCCCCGCCCCTTAAGACAAGATAATCATCAGCTACAGTAGGGTTCAGGGTTTTGGACCCTTACCCTGGGGCCTCTAAGGACTCGTATTTAGTATTGGTGAACTTCCTAACAACTTCTTTGCCCCTAAGCATTGAGTCGGTTTAGGCCCAGACCCCCAGAAGGATCTAGAAAGTAGATCCCCTAATCTGGGACCCTATACTACTAAGGGCTCTTTATCGGAACCCCCCAATTAAGGGATCTACTTTTTGGATCCTCCGGAGGGTCTGGGGGGTTTAGGGTTCAACCCTAAACCCTAAACCCTAAACCCTAAACCCTAAACCCTAAACCCTAAACCCTAAAGCCTCAACATCCAAAGTTCAGAAGTTCGCTCCGAGGTTGAGAACTTGTGGACGACAAACACAGTCTTCGTCACTCTCACGCTTTGCACCTGGGCTAAATATGGAGGACTGAAGAGGCGTTCATGTTTTGTTTAGGGTTTAGGGTTTAGGGTAGGGTTTACGGTTTAGGGCTTAGGGAACTATAAACTAGATTGAACTCCAAAATCATAATTCTTGCTGAGGCCCCGATATTAAAGCACCGGCTGGAGCACTTTGAACGTGCAGGGGTCTATGCGTAGATTTTTCAGAGCGTTTTGGGTTTAGGGTTTAGAGTTCAGGGCTGAGGTTCAGGGGTTAGAGCTCCGGGTACAAGGTAGGGGTCGGCACAATTGGCAATCCTGTTATGTTATCGTCCTTATTGTCATCCTAAACCCTAAACCCTAAACCCTAATTTGCGTTCGATAGTGTGCCACGAGACAGACGTCTCGGGATTCGGGATCCTGCAAGGGGTTTAGGTTTTAGGGAACCAGCCAAAACAAGCAGCCACACGTAAACTTGCTGGTGGGATATCCTTCTTTGATTAGATGACTTCAAGATTGAATGACAGTGTTTCCTTAACCGCTTGTTTGGAAGGATCTTGAAAGTAGACACCCCGAATTTGGTACCCTATACTACTGAAGGCTACTTGGAGGCACTTGGAGGCACTCCCATAAAAGGGGATCTGAACCCTAAGCCCCAAACCCTAAAGTTTCTAGATCCTCCCAAGGGTTTGGGAACATATCCGAAGCTTTAAGGAGTGTGTGCGTGTTTATAGCAGGGCAGCGGGGGATAACCCAGCAACAGAGATTCCTTATATCCCTGGTTCGGAGATCCTTATGTTTACGTACGTTCCCAGATCTCTTCAAGGATCCCATAAAAAAGGAAGCCCCAGACAAGATCTCCTGCCATAATAAACCCGGAATCACAAGTCCACACCAAGCAAGCACTAAGGGTCCATGTACCCAAATAGTACACACTTTGACCTCAAAGTCGTCCCTGGGTAGGTACTTTGGGGCCATAGTATACACTCTTTAATGGGCACATGGACCGTTAGGGAAACCTATCAAGGCCTCATGACGTTTAGAGGTCTTTCCGGATCCGCCTCAAAACCCGAAGCACAAAGACAGAGCGCTTCCTTCTTGGGGCTGCGTCCAGCCTAAGGATAGAGATCTCCCTAAACCCTAAGACCTAAAACCCTAAACCCTAAACCCTAAAACCCTAAATCCTGACCCTCAGGGGTTTAGGGCTAAGGGGGAGTTCTCAAGATTAGGGTCCCTTTCAGGGCCTTTTTTGTTGGTAAGGGTACCGTGCTATATTGGGGACCACCAGAAAAGAGGTTTAGGAGTTTAGGGTTTAGGGGTTTAGGGTTGAGGGGTTTAGGAGTTTAGGGGTTTAGGGTTTAGGGGTTTGCGGTTTAGGGGTTCGGGGTTGAGGGGTTTAGGGGTTTAGGTCTTAGGGTTTAGGGGAGGGATCCCAATTCAGAGAACTACGCATGTACTCATACCGTGTATACCGTGGCCTAAAATACCTCTGGAGGCAGTACTTTGAGGTAAAGGTAAATACTTTATGGCTACATGAACCCTTGGACCCTAAATAATTGTCCCTAAACTCTGATCCCGTACAGTACTATGTACACAGGTAGTCTATACTTTGACCTTAAAGTACCTATACGGGGACTACTTTACGGCCACGGAAAAACTATTTGGGCACATGGGAGTTTCCGATAACCAGGGGTACCTTGTTTTGGGCTCATTATACTAAGCATCCTACTATTTAGGGTGCTATGGTAGGGTCCCCTATTTTCGGAAACCCCCACATGGACCCTAGGGTTAGAGCAAACCATCATCGAGTAGAACCCTAGCCAGACCGTAGACCTTAAACCCTAAACACGCCTTGTGCGGTGGAAGCCAGAAACTTGGAACATCATTATCCCCGGTTTCGGATTTAGCGTTTAGGGTTCTAGTAAAGTGTGTAAGGGATCCTTGCACTAATCATCCTAAACCCAACGTTCCAAGTTTCTGGGGTTCGCTTTCCTAGAGCCAAATACCTGCTACCATGGACCATATAAGGGCTTGATGAAAGTGTACTTTAGGAGCCTGGTTAACCCTGCACAGACCCCTCCAAGCTAGTATTTTTTAGATATGTTATCGTTGATTTTTTAGGATAAGTACTATGCTACCCCAACAGAATGTCCAGTGAGAGTTCAGGTAATTCCTAAAAGCATCCAAAACCGTAAAATGAGCCCTAAACCCTGTAGTGCTTTCCTGCCCTGAATCGAGGTACCTTCACGCGCCTGGACTTCCACTTAGGTGGCTTGGCTCAGCAGCATCCGGGCATAACATAGAATTCAGGTTTGAAATGGTTAGGGATTTGAGGGGTCACGTCAGGGCTGCGAGAGATACCGTTTAGGTCTGACGGTTTAGGGATGCTTGGGGTAATGTAGACCCCTGATCAGTACCCCGCCTCCCTTAATTAATCAGGACGACGACATGGCTACTAACGTTAAGGCTCGCCTGTTTGACTCACAAGCTGTGACTACGTAATACGGACTGTAGCTTGCTAGCACTCTTCTTGCCAGCAATTTCATTATGATGCTTACCCGTGTGATGTGCATCAAACAGCAGGAGTCTTCACTTGGACAGCCCAGACCCCTGGGAGGATCCAAAAAGTAGATCCCCTAATGGGGGTTCCTATAAAGCGCCCTTAGTAGTATAGGCTCCCAAAATTTAGGGGATATACTTTCTAGATCCTAAACCCTTATAAACCCCCTAAAGCCCTATAGATCCCTTTTAGGAGCCCTTAAAGGTATAGGGTCCCAATTTAGGGGTTCTACTTTCCAGATCCTTCCGAGGGTCCGGGAGGTCTTCACTTGGACCCTAAACCCTAAGCCCTAAACCCTAAACCCTAAACTGGCTATCGCCAGCACATCTTGGCCGCATGCAAAGCCATCGCCAAGGTCCCTCCTTGGCTCGGCGCGTGGCAGCGCAGAGACTCCAATATCCCTTAATTAGGAATATTCCTTAAATTATAGTAGGATCCTTAATATGATTTAAGGTATATTCCTATTCCTTAAATTATAGTATCATCCTTAATATGATGTAAGGTATATTCCTCTTCCTTAAATTATAGTAGGATCCTTAATATGATTTAAGGTATATTCCTTAATTATAAGGGATATTGGAGTCTCTGGGAGCACAGACATGAGATCATCGCTACTTCTCCGAAAGCTTCAGAGGCTTCTTTCATGTTGAAAGCTACATGCACGCGGACATGATGTGTCCTTGACAGATGTGCTTGATGGAGCTGCAGAAGACAGATCAAGAGACACCATGAGATCTCGGCATCCATAAAGTCCCCTAAACCCAAAACCTAAGCCCCAATGCCCTAAAACCGCTAAACCCCTAAACGCTAAAACCCTAAACACCCCAAGCCGTAAACCTTGAAACCTTAAAACCCAAAAACCCTAAAGCCCTAAACTCTAGGCTTGCAAACCCCAAACCACGAAGGGTGAAGTGAATAGCCAGACCGGTACGCGTCAAGGATGCCGGCCCAGACCCCCGGAAGGATCCAAAAAGTAGATCCCCTACTGTTGATGGACAAAATTCTGCATGACCCAAATGT
Source organism: Symbiodinium sp. CCMP2456 (assembly GCA_905221635.1). Taxonomy (NCBI): domain Eukaryota; class Dinophyceae; order Suessiales; family Symbiodiniaceae; genus Symbiodinium; species Symbiodinium sp. CCMP2456. The sequence continues at coordinate 228,195 of CAJNDV010003335.1, forward strand.
CGTATAGGACCATAAATCCCATAGTTTAGGTATTTAAGGTCATGCAGGATTTTGTCCATCAGCCGTAGTTTGGGACCCTGTACTACTAAGGGGTACTTTATAAGAACCCCCACTCTCCCAAAACCCCCATAAATTCCCTATAAATCCGCTATAAATCTCCTATAAATCCCCTATAATCCCTATAGATCCCTTTTTTGGAACCCCCATTAAGGGATCTACTTTTTGGTTCCTTCCCCGGGGGTCTGGGGGTGCGCGCCAGTCCGGGGAGCACCGCGAAGTTCGGATCCTCGGGCCTTGCAAGCCTAGAGTTTAGGGTTTTAGGGTTCTAGGGTTTGGGATTTTAGAGTTCAGGGGCTTTAGGGTTTTAGGGTTTAGGATTTTAGGGTTTTAGGGTTTAGCCTTTTAGGGCTTTAGGGCTTTAGGGTTTGGGGTTTGGGGTTTTAGGTCTTTTGGGCTTTAGGGTTTTAGTGTTTAGGATTATGGTGTGTTTAGGGATCACGATTTTAGGGTGTTTAGGGTTTAGGGCGTTTAGGGTGTTTAGGGTTTTAGGGTGTTTAGGGTGTTTAGGGCGTTTAGGGTGTTTAGGGTGTTTAGGGTGTTTGGGGTTTAGGGTTGTGGGTTTTAGGGGTTTGGGGTTTTAGGGGTTTGGGTTTAGGGGTGCGCAAACTCCTGACCCCAAGCCTCCTGCATGTTAACTTGGCGTTCTTTTGGTTGGCTCTTAGGACTTTAACTTTTTGGCTTTCTATATGAACCATGATAAAGGAGCTAAAAGTTTAACTTTTAGGAGGGGTTCATAAGTCAGCCAAGTTAAGGAACTGAACCCAAGACTTGTCCTCCCTCGCTCACTCATTGCGCTCGATGACAGAATCAGTCCCAGTTGTTCTAGATCCTAAACCTTAAACCCTAAACCCTAAACCCTAAACCCCTAAACCCCTAAAACCCTAAACCCCTAAACCCTAAACCCTAAAACCTAAACCTGTGGCACCTGGACCGTGACAAGGAGACCTCCACTCGAAACCCTCGCTCGCAGTTTTAGTGTAATGTGCACAAGGGTCCTAACACAGACCCCCACAAGGATCTAAAAAATAGATCCCCTAAGGGGGTTTCT
>CAJNDV010003335.1:230598-256076 GCA_905221635.1 Symbiodinium sp. CCMP2456
ATATAACTGGTTAAACCAAAAGAAGGAACCACAATGGAGACTATAGGTAGAGGACGAATCTCCTGGTTGAGGTTCCCGGGCCAGCCTTGACGCGTTCCCTCGCGGTGGGGAGCCCAAGGTTGGTTTGGCCTGTTTTGAGGATTTAAACGAAGAGACCGTAGGATTTCAGGCAACTTGACCTGTGCAAGAAGTAATGTTCTACCTAAGAAGGGGTTTTGACAGTACCGATCATTCGGGCCTTCTCTGCGAATCCTCGGATTTTGGGGCTGCTTGAGTGGGGCGCCTGTTGTCTAGGGCTGCTGCCTTCACCTGCAGCGCCTCTGAGTTGAGTATTAGTTGATCGGCTTACGTTCATTCCTTGTGCATGTGGCCCTGTTAGATTGTAGTGGTGATGCCGCACTGTCCTGCTCAACCTCTGAAACAGGTTGAGCTTAAACAGGTTCGGGCTTCAAGGTTCTGATCCTCGACGCGTAATGCCTCAGGCCCTTCAGTGGAGGTATGAGACTCGAGGCAGTAGACGATTCTCAACAAGTGCACAGAAGAGCCCTTTAAGACCTTGCAGTTTCCAACAACAGCAAAGGCTTAACTGACCTGGTTCAAACTGTCAGTCAGGACGTCTTCTTTAGGACAACTGCTCCATGGAGTCCCCGCAGCCTTGGCCGAATACCGAAGCTTAATTACTTAATTGCTACCGGTCTGATCAAAGTTCTGTCTCAAAACGGCGGTGTAGGGCTGTGGGTATTGCTGCCTCGCTGTTCCAGATTTCTGTCTGCGTCTAGTGATCACAAAAATGGCGATGTCGCTATTCGTCTAGAGTCTAGAGCTGATGCTTTCTGCTGTGTAGACATGGTGTCCCGGGTCCTGGACTAAGTCCTTCACGGCCTCGACGACGTGGACAAATAGCAGACCGCAGGCGGACCCATAGCTTTCTGAAGCAGCATGGGGGAGGGTCTGAAAATAAGACAAGACATGGCGAGACAGTACAAGACAGGTCAAGAATTTCCCAAGAGGTCCGGGTTGAGATAACGAGCGTCAAAATTCCGAGTGACCCTGAAATGCTCGGCAAACCGGGAGCACGGCATGCAAACCTTGCTTCGCAGTTGGTTACAGCAGCAATCCGTCAATCGCCGAGCATGATGGTTAGCATCGAGCTCTAAGCTGCGATTATGCCAACGGCCGTCCTATTGGCACAGCATCATGAACACAAGGACCCCAGGCAGAGCAATCACAAAGGATTTTGGGATACACATATTAACATGGGGACCTTCATGATTATTTTGGAGTACATTAGTTTTATGTTTTATTCACCCATTCAATCCCGTGGGGGACAAAGAATCAGCAAGAAATTGTCTATGTACTTCTGAACACAACGAAAACACAACTACAATACCTCCACACATTACAGCCCACATCTTCTGTCCCAAACCAGCCTAAGCCCCACGATGTATACTGTATTATATGCTCACACAGTGTTGTTACCCCCCAAAACCGTGTTCAATCTCGTCAAGGCTCCAAGTCCCAAGCAAAAGGTCCTTCTGGCCGAATGGTTCGATATGAACCGGCTCTTAGACTTGTTCGGCACTCCCCCATTGCGCCGGAGCCCCGGAGAATTTTGTAGTGCGGATGTGTACACGTGTTTGTAGGGTTTTGGGTAGAGTTTGACCCGTGGGTTTAGGATTGAGTTTGTTTATCTCCGGGATTGCGTGTTGTAGGTCTTTGTAGCTTGGATATTGGGCTTTCGGTCTTGAGGGTGCTCGGAGAAGGGGATGCAGCACCGAGGAGCCATGAATCGATGAATCGCACAGCAAGCTTTGCAACCGGCGTTCGGGGTAGTTTTAAGGGCGGGTGGTTCAAAGGGACTAGGGCACCCTATAGGAAACCTTAGGAGTTACTAGAGAGACTGAGGGATCACTAGGTCACATGTCCCCATTCGTAATCGCCAAGTCTCCAACCCAATCAAACCAAAAACTGGCAGGGAAGTACAGCTTTGGTCGACAGCCCGGTACCCTCATAAGAAACACAAACCTTCTCAGTTCGGACGAGCTCCCTGTGGTGAGGAAAAGTCACAAACCTTTCACTCTGAAACACCAGTGTCCCTGATTCTCTGAAAGTCTGAAACCCAAGCACTGCAGCAGAGCCTCATGAGACCCTTATGAAGCCTTTACCGCATTGCTCTCATAAAGTCCGCCATGTTCTGAAATTCCGCTACACCCCACCTAAACTCCGAGACTCAAAACACCGAATATCGGTGCCCCTAAACCCTCAACCCCTACAGCCGACAACCCAAACTCCCAGATCCACATCATGTGTGGTCAGAGTTGCTCCAGGGACGGCCTACGACTGCGCTCCGAAGCGTTACCGGGCGTTTGGGTGCTCAGATGCCCTCGGAGCTCTCGGTGTTTTATGCGGTTCCTTTTAGGGTCCTTCTTTTCAGTGCTATAAAAGGCATCTACTGTGTAATTAGCATTTCAGGGCTGGGAGTTTGCGATGGATTGGTTTTATATGGGGTTTAGGAGTCCATTAGGGCTACGAGGTTTAGGGTTTGGAACTTACTTCGGGTCATAGCGCTACTGTTTAGGGTCATGGGGCTTGGGAATCTAGAGTGATAGTGTGTAGGGTTTTGGATATGGGTTCTTGGTTTCCCGGGTTTGGTGATTCAGGTGCTATGACATAGAGCCTAGCTTCTGAGTGCGAGTGCCGTCGACCGGCGAGTGCTGAGCTGCCCTTGTTTCTAATACTGGTTCTTGGGCCCTTGCGTTAAGCATGTTGTTGTTGCAACAGTTATTTTCGGCCAGCATTGCATTGCCTAAGACCCTACTTCAGACTGGTGTAAAATCTGTATTTGGCAAGGATACTTCAGCGACCCATAACCTTGGCCAGCGATTTAGTACCTGCGGAACTGGCACCAAAGCCCGAAGTTTCATTGAGAGCTTGACACCGAGAGGGATACAGAAAGGCCGCACTGTGTAGAGGCTGGCAAAGGAGAACCCTGTCTGTTGAAGCTAGCAAACCTTTGCATGTCTTTTGTGTAGAGGAGTCTCGTGACAAGAGCTCCTTGTGCATGAGCCATAGCTTCGCGTCAGAAGTGCGAGGATCGTTATTACGGGCTCTCGGGGTTTGGGAATCCTGTTGCGGTTTCATGGCATCGAGGGCCGATGATCGGTGAAACCCAACTGACCTTAAGAACGGGGTAAGGTTTCCAAAAACTTGCGGGGTCTTGTTCGAAGGTTTCCTATAGCTGAAGGGTCCCCATTAGGGGTCCCGTCCTCTTGGAAACTCCCAGCTACAGCTGCGAGCTCAGCTTCGCGGTCGCCTCTGTAAACCCTTGCCCTGGAGCTACTTGAGTTCGCAGCTCAACCCCAAGTGTTTCGCGCAGGTTCAGGAAACACTTGCTGAGGCAATTCCTCTGCGCCATGAACCGCGCAACCCTCGCGGAGGCTAAGAGGCAGGAGAACGGCAGTTCTTGCAACGTGGTCTGTCATCGGATAAGAACTCGGACAGAAGGTGTGAGGGAAGACGATGCTACGACTGACGGAACACAGACCACGTTGCTGAGACTGCTGTGCTTTCGAAGTGTCACGTTTCCGTTGCATCTGCATCTCGTCGTAGATCCTCTCCTGACACCCACACCCTCAAGCGGACTCGCCAAACCTCACCAGCCCTTATCACCAAGTATATCCCCGAAGACCACACAAGCATCCACTTCACACACAAACATGGCAAAGGGTCCTTGTGCATGTGCTGTTTCAGATCCATGCGAAACTTCTACCCAAAATGCAGTAAGTAAGCCGTACATCATATCTGGCCAGTTTCTAAACGTATAGTTTCAGGAATAGTGCACAGACGTTGTCTCGGTACACCGACGAATTCCATGCTGCAAAACATCGTAGATTCGAGTATGTACAGGCCGAGAAGCTTGGGGCTAAGTCCCATGTGGGTGCAATATTAAGGGGCCCTAGTGCTTCGAATGGGACTCAGGTAAATTGGTTCCACAGGGACCACATAATATTTTTCCGAATGTTTCAGACTGCGATAGTACACTGTCAGACGTCAGATCCGGGGCAGGAGAGGGATTTTTTGTGCAAGGGGCAGTTGTGAGACAACTGAGCAACACGGAAACCCTTCCCTACTCGGCCAAAACGAATCCCTGCACCCCAAATCTGCAAAGGCGGAAAGGCCTGGCAAGCAAAAAAGCCTGAATCTCTAAACACTTCCCGTCAGCATGCGCCTCCCTGTTTATTAAGATTGGTCACGGGCTTCGGTTGGACGCACAAGTTTCCCAGCTTGAACATACTCACGTTCTGAGGTTTAGGGCTTCGGGTCTCGGGTGTTTCAATCGTTGGGGCTTTGGGGCTCAGGGATCTTCCCGTTCAAGCAGCTGTCGACATGCCACGGAAGGAACAATGACTGTGTGCGCGGAAACTGGCAGACAGCGTTCGCCCGAGCTGAGGGTTGTTGAGCTTGCTTCCCAGTCATGGTATCCGAATTTAATCCCAATACTCTATATCCCAATCCGTAAACCGCTTCTTGTTGTGCTTTGCTCAGTCCTTTCGGGTTTCACTTCATCCTACCCACAGACACTTGACTCGCCTGGACTTGTTTCAGTTGTGAGTGCCGAAAGCTTGTCAACCTGAAGCCTAAGTCTTCAACATGTCCAGCAAATTTGGGGTTTTGGCTAGGGGTTGCTGAGAGATTTATTTTGCTACAGCCTTAGGCTTTACAGTCCCAGGCGTCAGCTGCCTTTGTCAGGGGAATTTGGGAGAAGCGGTGGGTCTTTCGAGGTTTAGGGTTTGGGTGTTTACAGTTCGAGAAGGGCCTGGAGTCTAGTTTAAAGGCTCGGAATTCAAATTCTGGATCCGATCACTTGGTCCACACATGTGCGAACATCACGATCAAACGCTTTTTGGTGAGGGAGGGTTTTGCTAATCAAAGGTCCCAGAAAGGACCCTTAGGCCGCCCTCCCAATTCCAAAGCACGTCTCTTCCTCATCAGGTTGCCACGACCCTCAAACTCCAAGGCACTCTGCCCGAATTGAAGCTTCAAGCCGAACCCCAAAACCGGGCGACATGAGGTAATGATGCAATACCCCGAGATCGGGCTTTGGCGTGACCTCCGTGAGAAGATAAAGCGGGGTCCTCGAAATGCTTAGAACATCAAGCGCCCTAGAACGCACGATGGGGTGGGAACTGTTGATTTTCCCAGTCGTAAAATACTGCTGAGTGCCCCTAACTTGCTAGCGCGCGGTTGTGTGCTTTTACATGTTGGGTTGTAGTGCTGCTATGGTTTAAGATTCTAAACCCTAAACCCCTAAACCCCTAAACCCTAAACCCTAAAGTGCTTTAGGTTTCTTTTGGATCGGGCTGCAGGACTCAGAGCTTAGGAGTTGCGCGTGCGTGCTGGCCTCTAGCGGCCCGAGCGCTTGAGAGTTGAAGCTCTGAAGTGCTCCAAGCTTAGGGTTTTGGGGCCCATTCTACTATAACAATAGCAAAAATAATATAAAATATTATTATTATTATTATTAGTATTAGTATTATTATTATTAGTTATTATTATTACTATTGTTATAGTATAATGATATAATAAGGAACCCCCAACATAATATAGGTAATTTTTACTGCTGCTTGTGGGGTTCGGGGATGCGACACGGCATAGAGGTGCCAGTGCTTATGGCCTAGGGAGCCGGATGTTTTTTTAGTGCAGGGAAACCAAGGTTGGTTGAAAGCAGGAGGGTATTGCGCCCTTGTAGTCCGCATATGCTTATACGTACTACAATACATCCCAAACCACTATAAGTATTGAGGCTCATGCATGTTTAAGGTCTTTTTTGTAGATGTTTGAATGCCATATTTGCTGAGGGGAGGTTAAGGGTTTGGGGCCTAATCGTTAGAGCCCAAACCCCGCCACAACGCCGAACCTTGATCCCTAAAATGGTCTTTAGGTTTGTCGTGCCCCATAGCCGCATGCACCCTACACCCCTCGAATCGACAGCGCTACCCCTTCTCCCAAAGCCCCAAGAAGACCATAGAGGAATTGCCGCATATCCATGGAGTTAGCAGCGTTTGTCTTGGGAATTCGTGGACATGGCGGTGTTGGTTGCAGTCGCCGTCGGTTTTTTGCGGTAGCCGCAGCTAGGGCAAGTTATGAGGGCATTGACGACCTTTTGTCAGTGCAATACAAAACCTATGGGAGAAGCACTACCCGCACCAAGAGAAGTCACAGTAGTATCAGTTGTTTGCAGTTTCAACGCTACCGACATCAGCCTTAAACACCCTTTTTGTCCGGGTGTTCCGAGGCTCCGCGTGTGGACGCCCGAAGCCAATGAGCCCGGCACGAAAACGCGGCGAGGTTTCCAGCTGCTTTGGGTGTCAGCAGGGTTTGAGGCCACGGGCCTTTTGGCTTAAGGCTTAAGGGTGGGGGGTGGGGCCGGGTGGCGGATGGGCAACATGTTTCCGGAATTGCTTGAAATCGCTTGCCAGCAAACGACACGGCTCAGGGCCCTAAACCTAGCTGCACATACTACGAAAAGCTCGGGCCAACGGGGAATCACATCCGGGTCTATTGGGAAACTATCTCGCTTCGAGGGAAGCGGGCGGCCGCCCGGTAGTCAAATATCTTGCTGTCTGGAAGCCCAGAAGCCCGGATGCCCTGAGCAACCTACGAGAGTCGAGAGGTGCCTAAGGCCTAAGAGCTAGAGGCGTGAACATCCTTGCTCCTAAGGAACTCTTGATTTAGTGACATGGCGAGGGCTAAGGCTAAGTCTCTTCGGTCAGATTCTCGCATGAGACCCGCAGAAATGTGGGAGGCAGCATGTGGGACGACGAGGTCCCGGATGGTCTCTTCAGGGAGGTTTTGCTTCTGCCTTGAGTTCGGACTAGCATGAAGGTGTGGGTTCCGGGCATTGTTTCATTGCTTCCTGGGTGGAAAATCGCTGTGTGCTGGGCACTCTCTGCACATCTCACACCGTCGGGAAAGGCCGCATCTGTTCCTTTCGGCAACTTTCGCCAATACTTACCGGCATATCCCTTTTTGCACTGCGGTTGATATCCCCTAGCCTGCGTTCACCGATATGTCAACATTCCGAGCAGGCACCCGACCTCGGAAAACTTCCGGGAGATGGCCAAATTTTGGATGACAGCACCCCGCAGCTACAACGTCGAAGTTTGGATGTATGAGTTTTGGCCTCCAGATTTGCTTGTACTGGGTGGACATAGAAACATGCGTCTTGAACTGTTCTGGAGAACCGAACGTTCCTACCGAAAAAGAGTACAAAGTGATGCCGTCGACTTTTCATTAACCTTCTGAACCTCCAGGAGGGTAAGCGCACATCCACTTGGGCCACCTTGTGGCGAGATAGGACCTTCCTCTGAGGGGGTGTTCGGGTATCTTCAATCTTGTAGGCTTGTGGTGTGGACCTTGAGGGCTGTACGTTTTCGGGCCTCGGGCTTCACACCGGCCAACTACCCCATTCATGGTATCTTGACTTCCCCACAGAAAAAGCTCGTAAGTGTTCTCTTGAAGCCTAATTACTTGAGAAGCCCTGAAACCCTTCATTGTATCTTGACTTCCCACAGAAATAGGCCCGTAAGTGTTCTCTTGAAGCCTAATTACTTAACCCTGAAAAGAGGCTTAGGGCGCCGAGGCCCAATACAAAACCCCCCAAGTCAGTAAGCTTCGCTGGGATCTTGGCACTAGTACAGCGACTTCGAGGCCCATGCACCTAGGTCTTTCGACTAGTGTGGAGGGGGGCACAGAGACTGGGAAGGGTAGCAACGATGATAGGGAAGCTAGTAGTAACAGTTGTAACCGTGTCAATATTTTTAGGAACCTCTTTCATGAACTCCAAAGCCTAAAGCATGAATCCTAAGCCCGAAGCCTCTAACGAAGCTTCTAAGCCAAGCAGAACCTCGTAGAGGGAGTCCAAAACAGGTTCGGCGCATGGGGAAGAGTCAGATTCGAAAATTCCAACCCCAACCATCTCGCAAGATTCCTTCGGCTTCCAACAAACACTACGTGGTATTCGACAAGAACCTTTAAGCTTTCTGGGGGTCGTACCTCACGAGAAGTTCATGACAATCAACATATAGTTCCCTCAGCAATTTTGGGCGAGCTGTAAACCCCAAGCACGAGAATCCTCGAGCTCGAACCGTTTGCTTGTCCCGAAGGATCCCGAAGCCATAAAAGCCCTACAGTAAAGATCGAAACCGAAGGATCCGAAACGTGCTCCCACGCGGTATCGATAGTTTCGTCGGAGCCGGTGACAAGGAGGCCCAGTGGGAGGGGGCTTCCTTCCTGGATGTTTGCATAAAATTTTGTATTCTGAGATCGGTTCCATATATGGATCGCCAAAACGAATGCATCACTCTCTCGGCCTATGAATAACCTCACCATCCTAAGTCTAGCCTTTAGAGAAGCACCCAGTTAAGGTCATGGTCTGTAGCGCGCTTGCGATTACACATTCCGCATGTTGCCGATGGGTGTGATCCACAAAAAGCGCTGTCTGCCCTCATCGGGTGCGGGGGTGCGTGGAAAAGAAGTTCATGTCTATCCATTCCTATTAAAGGAGGTGTCGTGAGTGGAACCTTCGTTGTTCGAAACAGCGCTTCCTTGGGCCTGCGGACTCTTCTTGTTTGATTCTGAAAAACTGGAATTCACCTCGGAACCAAGTCAGGTCTTGACCAGTTCACGCAGAACAGACACTCGAACTAGACCAGGGTGTCGCAGATTTTCAGCTATGTGCACGAAACGTAGGATTTGTCATAGGTGATAGAGACATGTGAATGTGTTCAGGAAGCCCTGCATATCGCGCTTAGAACATTAGGTGTATGATGCGGCATCAACTTGAGGCTATTGGTGTCTGTGCTGACATGCTTTGCCCTATGCGCAGCTTCCTCAGAGCCGCAAACCTCCCAAAAACGTTTCCAAACACTGCAGGTGCGGATGATGGCTGCGGCTCTTTGGAAGGACATCACGGAATGGGCGTGCGCCTCATGTGACCCCAGCATGCCACACAGTTCGGGACTACCTTGCAAAGCTTCCCTTAGAGCAGCTAAGCCAGGGCTTGCAATCTGTTCCAAATCTGGTATCCTTCCTTTAGGCCTGGAGATACTATCATTGAAGCTATCACTATACGAATAGTAGCATACTATAATCAGATCCTGCATCTGAACGTACAGATCTTGCTTCTTAACCCTTCAAACCGTTGCGCTTCGCGTTTCGTGGGGTTCGGCAACCAGGAGCAGAAGCGACATCGCGAGGCTTTAGGCTTTTGGGCGCCCCATCTTAGCCAACAAAAGCCTCAAGCCCCCAAGTCTTGAAAGCCCAAAGCCCTACAGAGCGCAAACGAACCCCAAGAGCCACCTTTCGAAGCAGCTTTTGTGGAACTCTAAATGGGCCCTGGGTATGTAGTTCTCTAAAGTAGGGTCCCTTTTTAGGTCCCCAACATTGTTCGGCACCCTTTTGAAACGGACTCTAAAAGGGACCCTAATTTAGAGAACTACCCTTCTGGTACCCTTGAAGAAACCCTATAGAACCTTATAGATCCCCTTTGAGGAACCCTAAAGGGGGACCCTAATAATTAGAGAACTCCCCCAAACTTTCCGGAGCAAAGGCCAAAGGCGAAGGAGATTGCGCTCGCCACCTGAATCTCTTCACGGCGGATCCTCGGCTCTGGGCAGTGCGGGTTTAGCGTTTTTTTGGTGTGTTGTTTTTTGGGTTTAGGGTTTAGTTTTTAGGGTTTAGGGTTTCAGGCAATTGTAGGTATTACACAGGGCTTTGAGGTCAAGAGGAGGTCCTGTCACCCAGCTTGATGAGATTATCGCACGGGCTTCCCGGAAATGGACGTGCCACGTTTGCATGCTTCGGGACCGGGCTAGAATCCTAACACCCTGAAGCCTGGAACTCCCTACTCCCCGGGACTCCGAACCCCAAACCCCAGCTCAGCTCAAGCCTGAAGCACTAGGATCCTGCAACAGCGGGGTCCCTTTAAGAAAAGGCTTCATCTTAAGACATGCTAGCATACCTTCACGGTGGTGTGTGTTTGTTTTCAATACGGTCTGAGAATCATGGTGTTCTGGACTGCACCAGCCGCCCCGCCAAACGAGGAGCCCCCTGCGAACCCGGACGAGACGGCTGAGGCCCGAACTTATAGGGATCCCTATGATGTTTAGGGTTGTCTTGTTCGGGCGAAAGGTCTGTTGCGTTTTGCGAGTGTTGCTCGTGTGTTCTTTGTCTGCACGTCTGGAATTGAGGATCTGGTAGGTAGTACCATAGTCGGCGCGTACATACACACACACACACATACATGTGTATATATATATATATATATATATATGTGTGTGTGTGTGTAGTGCCTCCACTTTTCAGACCTTGACCTGAAGCGCGTGTGTCGTCGCACCATAAGCCCGTTTGTGTCTTGGGCTGCCGCTCCAGACACGGAATCTGTGATATGCAAGTCTGAAAGCTAGCAACTCAATAGTATCCCTTTTTATATCCCCAAAAGTTTACCCCAACCAACTGTTAGTTAATTTCCTGAGCATGAAGGTCCCGGCGGATCTATGGCCCTCTAAGCAACTGAACAGCAGTACCAGGACCCTCCGCACAAAACCCCAAATCCTCAAGCCCAAAAATATCTAATCCCTGGACCCGCAGCGAGCCCGATACCCTTTCATTAAGGAGTCTACCTTAAACGAAACAGGCCTCATAACATCGTTTAGGAGTATGGAAGGTTCGTTGCAGGATTCTACTCATTTCTCCAAGTTGCAGCCTTTCAATTCTCGGGGTTCTGACTTGTGACTAGCATTGAACGTCCAACGTTTGACATACACCTACCACATCATTCAACACATTGCGTTTGTGAGGACTCCTATCCATAACGTGCGGCTTCGAATTTACAAAAGCCTTCACTTCCGATTTTTTCATGCGCACTGCCCAAATAGATACCCACGATCTTGTGTATTCCGGAAAATGGTGGAACGAATACAGACCGGTAAGTGGTAGGACTCGTGGTATTTGCACGCTGTATAAACGAGGCCGGGAAGGTCAGAAGCCCCCCACATGGTTCTTCCCCATTACTCCCCGCGAGCCGTGTGCGGGTCAGGATTCTCATTGTAGCCGGTGGGCTTCTAAGAGAAGTTGTCAGCGAGATCGAGATCAATCGGTTTTTCCAGGCGGCTTTTGATTCGGGTTTGCCTGGGGCACTTGTCTGCCATGGCTGTTGTTCGGGCCGACTGACGCCCAAATGCCACGGGTTCGCCGAGCCTCGGGCCAGGAGATAACTATTCCTGCGGACGAGGTCGATGATGTGCGGACCCTGAAGCGACGCATTCAATCCTGGTGTGGGCTGCCGCGATTCCGACAAAGGCTCCTTCATCAAGGTTGCATTTTCGAGGATGATGCTGCTGTCACGGATGTGGAACTGCAGCTCGTGTTGATACCCTTTACGCATGCTTCCGCAGAGCAGGAGGTTGAGCTCGTCGACGCTGCTGACCTTGGCGTTGTGGCATCAGTTGAGGCGATTCTTCAACGACCACAAAACCCAGACATGTTAAATGAGCGCGAACACCTGTTAAATACAGCTCTCGGGACGGCATCCGACAGGGGCCATGCAGAAATTGTTGCTTTGCTGCTGGAGGCATGTGCGGATGTAGATCTCTATACTCTCGGCGTGGGCCCGGGGTATGAAGGCACCTCACTCACCATCGCTGCCAGCAGAGGGCATGTTGAAGTTGTACGCCTTTTACTGGAGGCCGGAGCAAGTCAGGAGACGAGCGGAACCTTTTATGGAGACGAGGTAACACCTCTTCTTGCAGCGATCAAAGCACACTCCGCGTGGAGCCATGAGAAAGGTCCCACAGATCGCCACATGGAAACTGCACAGCTCTTGCTGCAAGCTCATGCTGATCTTGACTTTCAGGGACAAACGTCGTCCTACTGGGACTTGGAATATGATGCGAGGCCTTTGGTTGCGGCATGTCAAGGTGGACATGTGAAGGCGGCACGTTTGTTGCTCGGGCACGGCTTTGTCGACAGGGCTGCAACTCCAAGACCTGCTGCGTCAGCGATCCCGCACTTTGCTCCAGCGCTTGTCGCGGCATCTTCGAGTGGTCATGTAGAAATTATAAGCTTGATGTTGGAGGCTGCCGGGCTTGGTAGCAGTGAGGCCATGCCGACAAGAAATCGAAAGCGTGGCCTTGACACGCCACTTTCGGCCGCATCGTTACTGGGTCATGTGGGAATGGTGCGCATGCTGTTGGAGGCACGTGCTAAAGACGAAAGCGCGGAACCCTCTGGCGCAACAGCTCTTTGCCTGGCTGCCGGCGAAGGGCATGTGGAAATCGTCCGTTTGCTCCTAGAAGCTGAACAGGTCCATTCTGGTTAGTCCAGGTGGTCAAAGTGCCACTGCCGCAGAGCTCAATCCATGACTGGAAAATAGGCGTGCATTTTGCGTTCATGCCAAGACGAAGACCTCCTATCGCCCCTGTATCTAAGACAGATCCCTAAGAAACCATAGAAGTAAGCTTCGGTCTTGTTGGATGTAAGTACTTGCAGCTTCTTTGCAGGTGTCGCCAAACGATTCAGGCGCGAGTTTTATCTCCATAACAAATGGTAATACGTACTTGTAGTAGTAATCGTCATCGTGATAGTAAGCCTAGTAAGCGTCATAGTACAGCGTATGCAACAGGATGTCGCGGGGCCTTGGATGAAGGCTCCAGTTCGCATCCAAGCTTTGTGGGTCAGGGTCTTCTTCTGTCTTCTAGGACAATCAGATGTAGAGAGGGAACAAGAACTGATATGCTATTCGAGAAGAAACCAACTAAACTTTCCGACAACTCTCCTCAGCGATTTTCCTCCTTTTAACCCCAAACTCAAGCTCTCAGCCACAAGACTTGCGATGCCAACGGTGACGACAAGTGTAGCAGATGACAAGCAGGCACCGGAGGAGTGGGCTTTCGTGCCGGCCGCCGACATCTTCCTCGTTGTTGGCGAGGTCAGTCGGCCTGGTTCTTGCTACAAGGGGTGAAAATAAGGGTGCCCATGATCATATTGAGGAGATTTACCATCAAGATCGAGGTTCTTGAGCTGTCGGGCTTAAGATTCAGGCTTTGTAGGGTATGTGAACAGTTTCTGAGCTGAGTTTAAGAGAGGGTTAGTGGAGGTGTTTTTGCTCGAAGCGTTTACTCTTCCACAGGTGTATGAAATTTCTTTGCCTTACAATTCCAAGACCTCCTTGGGCCTTTCAGGGGGGATTCGATTCTGAAAGGTTCAGGGCTCGGATTTGTGGCGGCTGAGCTCAGACTGCCTTAGGATGGTTTGGGGCTAGTGGTTTAGAGTTGGGCTGTCTCCGGTTCATGACTTGTTGTGCTTTGAGCCTTAATGCTTCTCAGCTTCTTGGGATTCAGGTCTTTGTAGCTTGGGGCCTCAGGGGTGCATGGTGAGGATTTACGGTCTGCTGTAGTGACCGGGACGGGTCTTCAGTTGATGTACCTTTAAGAGCCGGTACCAGGAACGGTTCAGGGTTTGGGGTTTGGGAGAAGGGGAGATCGTGGACGGAAGTGGTTGCGGCCACAGGGCGTCGGGGTGTAAGCATTCTCCCACAGACTCCATTACGCCGGGATCTTCCATCCAGCCATGATCGCATAGCTTTGGAGTGGTTTCAGATGCAAGGAACCGCGATCGTGGGAATTTGGCGCAAGATTTAACATTGATACGGTACATCGCGGTCTTGGGGTCCGGGATTCGGCGAATTTGCCTGAAGGAGTTATACGGGTTTTGGGGCTGCTTTGGGGTTCGGGAGAAGGGCTTCTGGCTGCATGCTGACACGAGGTACAATGAGACGTTCCTGAGGTTACAGCCTTAGGGATGAGTGAAGGGTCGACCCAATGCCTTCGCGAACCCTACCTCGCCTGACGTATTAAGCTCCGTCCTACGCTGTTTTAAACGATGCTCAGAAAGATGCCTCTTGCCCACGGACAAACTTCGACATCCCGAGTATTCTCAGAAACTCCAGAAACCCCATGTTTGGACTGCTGGAATACAGACACCCAGGATGTGTGTGTGGATGTGCTGAATTGGGGAGGGTCGAGGCGGTGTCGTTGAAGATTCAGGAACTCAGGCCAAAGTTTTGAAAGCTACACCCAACACCACACCATGCTGGCTTATATTCAGAACCTTCACGAAAATCCAGCGACATTCACGAAGCCTTAGAAAGCAAGCCTTGACCCTCTGAGGGCATCGTCGGTATCACTGCAGAGGGCCTTGGGGCCGCAGATGCCAAGCCCGGCCACGACAGGTGTGGGTTCCGAGCGCTGTTTTTGTTTGCTTATTTCTGCGTCGTTTGTAGAGGATGGAGGTATAAGGGTTGATAGCGTGTATACATTGATCTCGGGTTTGTGAAATGTGAAGGCTCGCACTGATGGTTCGATAGACATTGATACACAAGTTGTTCATGGCTTTGGGATCCCAGTCTTTTTGGGCTGGCGTTTTCGAGTTCGATCTGGAGTTTCTTACAAAGGCGATGCGGGGTTTTTAGGGCTCCGGGAGAGGACCACAGCAGCTTTGCATGGGCATGCTCCTAGTTTCGTGAGGGTTCACATGGTTGCTGCAGCCCAACATCCTCCTCTCGAAATTCTTTCACTATGACATTGTGACAAGACCTTGTGGATGTTCTTCTTGCGTTCGGAAAAGAAGGCTTATCGATTCGGCTATCAGGATTTATGGTTTGAGGCGCTGAGAGTGTGTGGAGACTTTGCAGACGTAGAAGCAAGGAAGGAATTGCAAGTTCACTGCTTCGGTGAGTCCTGTCAGCTTTGTGCTGAAATCGGGCCCAATCGATAGATGTCGTCCCTCATTGATACTACGTGTCAGTTACAGTATAAGAGGAAAGATGCTGCCTCAGCCTCATGTCCTTGAAGCTTGATTGTGGATCTGAAAGAAATCAGAAGCCCTGAAGCCAAACAAGCCTAAACCCTAAAGTAAGAGGGCAGGGGGGTGTGAGAAGTGTAGAGGTCGGAATAAGTACAAACAGTACTGCTAGGGTTTCGCCTGTTATAATTCTATTACCATATACCCCCAAATCCTGCCCTATGCTAAGCCCCTTCTATTTTTTTAGCAGACCCCTTGAAAGACACCCATACCGGAGCCGAAGAGCCCCGCGTAGTAGAGTCAGTAGAGTGTTGAAGCGCGAGCCTCCAGGCCAGGGGTTTGTCTCCAGCCTGCGGCTGCCGCCGCCAACTAATATACGAGTTACAAGAAGAAGAATAGTAATAGCACTAGACTATCAGCCATTAAGATTGTGTGATACTGAGACTATCAGGAGGTAGTACTAACCAATGATAAGACTAGTGGTTGGGCTTAGGCTTAGGGGTAACTGTTTGTAGTGCAGAAGCACCTCTTCGCAAGAGCATCAACATTGAGGCGAATGCAGTCCTGCTTTGCCTGAAGGAACGTGCGTGCCTGGTGTTAGAAAGCAGACTACTTAATGGGTAGTTCTCTAAATAAAGGTCCCGCTTAGGGTTCTTATTATAAGCGTGCCGTACTATGTTGGGGACCCAAAAAGGGACCCTGACTTAGAAAACTACCTCAATGCAAACCACTGGTGTGCCTGGAACTCGGGACCCGGAGGTCCCCGGACCCTACGACCCTGAAAAACGTCCGACAAGTGTAAAGGTTGTAGAGCTCCTAAGGTCAAAGCCGATGCTCGGCTTGCACCCCCTAGAGCTGCCGCCTAGACCTGCCACCCCCGAGATGCTAGGACAAAAGTTCTTAACTTTCTTTAAGCCACTCTTTGCGTGCAGGATGACTTTCTCGGAGGCCATGCAAGACAAGAAGCAAAAGTCCAAGGCAAAACCGATTGGAATTCAGGGTCAAACTTCAGACTGGAAACGAAGGTCGGGAATGAAGGGGAGAATTTCCTCGCATACATGTGACCTAGCGGACTTAATTGAGCACCAGTACGTACATGCCACGGTGGGATGTCCGGCGTGTTCTTCCACGATGACCTGCAACTCAACCTTGGGTGGAAAATTTATTCCACGTATTAAGAGCCCTACAGTATTGCGAATGCAGGCGTTGCGTTCCAAAGATCGATTTAAATGTTCACGGGCGTCGCAACCAAGGTCGACGTTGCGGTTCTGCTCGTCGACTTCGTCGAACACAGAACTAGTGTTTGTAGTGGTAGGAGTTAGTAGTAGTAGTCGTCGTCGTCGTCGTCGTCGTCGTAGATACTAGTACTATTATTATTACCACTACTCCTATTACGTCTATTCCTCCTACCACTACTTTTCTACTACTACTACTACTACTACTACTACTACTACTACTAATAACTACTACTACTACTACTACTACTACTACTACTACTACTAATTATCGTATAGCGGAAACATAACAGTAATGAGTCAGGCTTCTATATAAATGTAGGGTCTTAAATAACTCATACTATTTTTGGGTTCCTAGTTATCATTATGGTATAATGGGTCCCAAAATCCTGTTCTAATTTTAAGGCCCCAACATCAGGCTTTTGTGGGTTGCAGTTTTTGAGAGTGTTCCTAAACTCTAGACCCTAAAGTTCAGCGGTTGATAGTTTAGGATTTAGGGGTTTAGGGTTTAGGTTTAGGGTTTCGGTCTTGGGGTTTCGGGTCTGGGGTTTAGGGTGTGTATACAGTGTGCGCGCGGTTGGTGCGGCTTCTTAAGGCTCCGAAACCCTAAACCCTTACAGTAGCACTTATCGAGCCCTTTCAGGAACCCTTTAAAGTAGCCCCAAAACCCCATTCTAAGTAGGGTATTTTGAGGGTTCCTTGGTATGATTATAGTATAATATACCTAATATACCCCCAGACCCTAAACCCTAAACCCTAAACCCTTAACCCTTAACCCTATTCGAATTCTGAAGGCCCCTATAAAAAAAACCGTGCGAGGTCATGTCGGCGACTCCCAGCCCTATGTCGGCCAGGGCCATGTCGGCCAGGGCCTTTGAACGTTTCGGGTTTAGGGTTTTTAGGGTTTTTAGGGTTTTTAGGGCTTTAGGGCTTTTAGGGCTTTTAGAGTTTTTAGGGTTTTTAGGGTTTAGGGTTTAGGGTTTTTATGGTTTTTAGGGTTTAGGGTTTAGGGCTTAGGGCTTTTGGGGTTTAGGGTTTAGGGTTCAGGGTGATCAACAGCCGCGTCTACAATCGCTACCACCTGTTTTGTAGAATGACCCGGATATATGTGATGTCTACCCTAAACCCTCAACCTTAAGCCCTTAACCCTAGGAGCAGGGTGCCGGGGCCCGGGAGCTGTAGTGTGGGTCTTTAATCGAGGACCTGGCAGACGAATGGTACCTTTCCTTCATGGTTTGGGGTTTAATATAGAATCCTAACTAAGTGCCAATATTACTGTTAGGGTTCCTTATTATCAGTATTCTATAAAGGGGCCCAAAACCGTATTCTAAGCAGTAAGGCCCCTACATTAGGTCCGTGGTACGCAGGGCATACTGAGGGTAGCTAGGCCTGAACCTATCAATCCGAATCCGGGCCCCATTTTCCACATTGACAGGGAAGTAGGAACCCTCGAAAGAAGCCCATGGCACGCTGTGGAAGTAATTACCCTGCATCATGATAAGGATCCGTCTGTGTAATATGATGTATATTGCTCAGTCAAACCCTAAACCCTTAAACCCCTAAAACCCTAAAACCCCTAAACCCTAAACCCTTAAACCCTAAACCCTAAACCCTAAACCTGAGCCAGTGAGAAAAACTTGTCTCCACACCAGGCGGGGATCCCAAACAAGTAGGACCCGACTTAGAGGTTCATGGCTTTAGGGTTTAGGGCTTTAGGATTTTTTGGTTTAGGGTGGTAGAGTTTAGGGTTAAGGGAGCTGTAAGGAGGGTTGTAAGTAGGATAGCTACCCCGCTTTTGGCTACCCTAAACCCTAAACCCAAAACCCTAAACCCTAAACCCATGAACCTCCAAGTACAACCTGGCGCCTGAAATCCCGAGTCGCAAGCACGTCCACAGGAAACCTCGAAGCAGCTTTGACGGCTCAAAGCTTCTCAAACGTACTTCTGAACGCCTTAAACCCTCAAGCCTCAAGCCTCTAAACCCTAAACCCTAAACCCTGTTGCTATCAGAAGTGATGGATCTCCTTCTTGCCGATCCCCTGTCTGCCGGTCCCGTCTTGGCTCAGCAAACTACTTCAAGGATCAGAGGACTAAGTAAGAAGGGTTTAGGGTTTAGGGTTTAGGGTTAAGGGTAGGGTGTATATATATATATATATGTATGTATCTCTCTCTCTCTATGTATATATATATATATACATATTAGGTGTGAAAGGGCTTCGAAGGGGCTTTTCCGGGTTTCAGACGGATCTTATAAGGTCATGAACGGTTTTGGCGGGTTCTGATTCTGCAAGGAAATAGTAGCCTCAAAGATTCCGAGGTGTCTTGCTGCATTCCATGTTTTTTTCCAAATCTGTCGTCTGTTTTTGGGGCTCCTTTTAGAAGAACCCGAAGTAGCTTGCCCATTCTGCTGAATTACCATCTCGTCCCCGCATCCCAAACCTGAAATTTCAAACCCTAGACCCCGAACATGGAAACCTGAACCTAAACTTGAAACCCTCAACCCGAAACCCCAACCGCAAAACCCGAGACCCCTAGATCCTCAACCCTCAAGCCCTAAACCCTAAACCCTAAACCCTAAAACCCTAAAGCCCTAAAGCCCTAAACCCTAAACCCCCCCCGCGGGTCTTCCAGCTAAGGGCAGAAGCGCCAAAAGTCGTCGGCAGGAGTTGACCCAGCAGGTCGGGCTGGAAGGGTTTCTAGAGTAGAGGGTTTCTGGAGGGTTTCTAAAGGGTTCCTGGAGGGTTTCTAGAGGGTTTGAAGAGGGTTTCTAGAGGGTTTCTAAAGGGTTCCTGGAGGGTTTCTAGAGGGTTTGAAGAGGGTTTCTAGAGGGTTTCTAACGGTAGCCGAAGTTGCGATTTTCAGGGTTTAGGGTTTAGGGTTTAGGGTTCACGATTAATGTAGGGGTCTAGATAATTACCAATACTATGTATTTTTGGGGTTTTCTTTTTATAGCTATAGTATAATATACTTCAAAACCCCACTCTACTTGTTAAGGCCACTGTATTGTGGTTTATGGTTTGGGGTTGAGTCGTGAGTCTCTCGGGTTTCAGATTTGCGGTTTACTGGAGTACGTAGGT
The DNA here is from genome assembly GCA_905221635.1 of Symbiodinium sp. CCMP2456. Lineage (NCBI taxonomy): Eukaryota > Dinophyceae > Suessiales > Symbiodiniaceae > Symbiodinium > Symbiodinium sp. CCMP2456. The sequence continues at coordinate 249,770 of CAJNDV010003335.1, forward strand.
GTCTGTTCAGGGGCAAGTCCAGGATACTACGGCTAAGGCTCCGAACTGCTGAAGCATGTGTAGCTGGATTGCGAGGCTTTGATACATTTGTAACATTACACCCTCTACGCGGCTTTAATATGGATCTTCTTGGGCTTCAGAACGCTCTAATTGGGATTAGCAAAAATTGGACAAGAACCTCCCCTGGTGCCGCTATCCTGATAGTGTGCTCTTCTACCATGTCTAAACAGGCTTCTTTGTTAAAGTCCGGAGGGTGGGGGTTGGGGTTCTGCTTTGGATGGGGCTGACTGAAGTTTGGGCAAACTGGCACCAGCGTCTGTTGAAAGGCAGCAATATATGGATTGAATGATTAGAAGTAGTATACCCTGCAGCCCTAAACCCTGTGCCCTTCTAGTCCATATATAATTGTAGTATAATGTACCCTGCAGCCCTGTTCCAAATACTAAAGCCCATGGAGTTAGTGTAATGTAAGAGCCTTAACAAGTATAACAGGCCTTTGGGATAAATTAGACTGTGATTATAAAAAGGAACCCCCCCAACAAAAAGAGTGCAGGTAATTATTAAGGCGTCTATAGTAGTAGGTTCAGTGTAGGACCGGGTTGAATCTCTTGCAAGAGCTGCTTTAAACGAAGCCTGCTGCCTTTAAGATCACCTCTACTCTCTCATCATCGGGCTCAATGTCGTTAGTAAATATCTCAGAGGTATAGGATATGAAGGGCTTGCACTTGGAACTTGGAGAGCAAATTTCAGTCTGTCCGTGGCACCTATGTGTAATATACTGTCATTGCAACCAGAAGATGGACCATCGGAGCAATGATAGACACTGATCATGGTAGTCATCGCCAGAAGCACGCGCTCTTTCGGCCGATCCGATACCTGTCTTCAGGATCCCTACACCCTAAATCCTAAACCCTGAACCCTAAATCCTAAACCCTAAACCCTAAACCCTAAACCCTAAATCCTAAACCCTAAACCCTAAACCCTAAGCCTGATACCCCAAGCCACCAGCCTCAAACACCAGGAAGCCCCAAAACCCAAGAATCCATGGAGCCCTACGGCTCCAAGCCCCTCCGACGCCCAGGATCTCCATCCTAACCACCCTGAAAAGCAATGTAGGGAGCCACAAAGCCCCGAAAGTCACTTCAACAGCCACACAACCCCAATCATAGCCGTCCATAGTCGGGGCGTCTCGAGCATCGGGCTGCTTCACTTAAGGAGTGCTGTCTCAGCTTGTTTATGTAGGCCACACTGGTTCAGGGATGCCCTTCTTTTTCTTCCCTGGCATGCCCCAAGTGCCGAAGGCTCCATCGCATTGATTAATGCGGCACTCCTACCCTAGAAAAGCAAGCAAAGAAACACATGGCGAAACAACAGCTTGCTACGACTTTCTATTGAAATCATTTATTATTGAATCTACTCATCGAAAGCATTGACTCGATCCTTGCCTGCTTCAGCCCCCTCGCATTCACCTGGTCCGCCTCCTTTTGCTTTTCAGGGCCTCGCTGGCCCAGCTATAGACCATAAAGAATGCTTGTGCTTGCGATCGCCTGTCTGCTGCCATCGTTCGCGGCTCCACTTTCGTCTCATCGCACTGCTCCCGTGGGAGCTTGGAATTGTAACTCGCTGAGCAAGAAGCCCTGAATCAGAGTCATTGAGCCAGGTTGTGGCACTTACGGATCTAGTTGAATATTTCACTTCAAAGAAAAAGCAGGAAATGAAAAATCAAGGGCACTTGTTGTCATGCTTGCCGAGTGCTGGTGCCAGTCTTGCTTGGAAGTGCGGCAGGGTATCGTTCAGCTTCAGCGTGTGGTGGAATGTGATTCCTTCCATGTCATCGATCGGCCATCTGGCGGTGAGAAACAAGGGGATGGCAGTCGCATTCGATAGCAGTCCTCTCGAATCGTCGACCTGTTCAGGAGCAGCAGGCAGCTAATACATAAATCAAACACGACCCAGTCGACTAGCGATAATTAGTGTTCATTTAGTGTAATCGCCAAAACTTCACAATTACATTACTAACACATGAATGAACCAAAAAAGCTATAATTATTATTGGTGTGCGACATCACGGTCCTGAGAAGCCGCCCTTTCTGCAACTTGCTCGGGTTGGCCAATCTGAGCTGGCTCCTCCTTTCGGCATTGAATCTTTGGAAAATAATCCATACGAGTTAGCTATTCCAGATTTCGCGGCTGGGGATATATTTATTATAAAGGTTCTATGACCCATGGGGGGTTAGACTAATTAATAAATTGACACATGAATCACTCTGACAGTAGTCAGTTAGACTGGACTTCAAATTACATTTTAATTTAACACCACACGAACCATAAATAAACCCCACACAGCGAATCAATGGGCCATCCTCGCGCTCATCCCCCTCATTCTCGTCTTCCCGAATCAAACCCAGAAGCTGGTTTGCAGCCGCCAAAGCAGGATCTTCCGCCACCATGTTCTCGACCTTTGTGATTGTGGCAGGGGGTTTGTGCTATTGAACCCTTTCCTTTTCAACTAAGCATACAGAAAAAGACCCTTTGAAACAGCAGAAACCAATATCATTCGAAGGGCTTCGTGCTGCTCATCATCTTCATCTTCATCCTCTGCAGCTGCACTACGACCGCGTCGCTTTGCATCCATCTCCTCACACATCTTCTCGATATCCTGCACATCCGTCTCAGAGACCAGATTCTTCACTTCATCGAGCTTCAGAATTGTCTTGATTTTCAAACTCTTGGATGCGGTCTTTCTCAAGCGGGAGCCATAAATCTGTAGCATCTTGGACAGGTTCTCACTGGTCACAGTGCAGATGGCACGGCTCAAAACGAGATGCACAATCAACGGTGTTGGCTCTGCAGATCTTCTGAAGACAATGCAGCTGCCGAGCTTGCTTGCAAAGCTGTTGCTGACACGGTGCACGGTGTAAGCGAAGCATCCCACCTCTGCAGAGTTCCATGCTAAAACCAAAACTAACTAAATCAAGTAACTGACTGAGAAACTAGTATAGATATTGTGAGACAATTACTAAACTACCCAAGCTCATGAAAAAGATATTGCAGTATTACAAGGATATATTATGCTGTAAATAAACGAAAAGCAATTCAATCGGGTTGTCATAATAATAGCGAGGCACTTGGCTGAACTCCACCACTTCCCGATGCAGCACTGGCCTTTGTCGGGTGCACCCACGAACAAACGAATTTGACTGCGAAGAATGGAACTAAGTCGAAACCCAGCCACCAGACGAACTAATCTATGCCTATGATTACTCCAGATGATGGGTGAAGATATTGATCGATTGATGTCAATGTTCAATTATATTAATTAGGAACCAGCATCACATGTTATGTGGATGGTGTAGGCTTTCCTTCGTAATTATTCATTTCCTAGTCACATCCAATCCAAGTGACCTCTGAAGATCCAGCAGCAGTGCTTTGGAGCTTTCGTTGTCTTTCAAGACATCTTTTGCTTCCCATCGGGGTGGGCTGGTTGCAACACACTTCTCGTTGACTGCCTCGGGCGGAAGTGTCCCCTGGAATTTCATCTCAATCTCGCGTAGCTTCAGGGCCTTGCAGCAGGTCGGATATACTCTGCGAGGTAGAAATAGAACATTGAAGGGTTATGCTGTTCGACCCTTGTCAATATTAGCTGCAGAATTTCTTTTGAAACCGTGGCCGACTATCTACTCCTAGCTAGTTGTAACACTAGGCGATCTTGCTTCGTATTTAATTTAAGCAACTTATGAAAACACAGAAACTCAACAATTATTAGTTGATATCCAGGATACACACAGCAAGCCGGGATTGCTTCCCAGTGCGAGCAGAAAAGACCGCCCCACTTTGATCATCATCCCTCTCTGGATAACAGAAGGCACCCAGAACGAAGCAGCCGCATCCACCAAATCCAGTCCACACCTCATCGGGATCATGACAAAGATTCTCAGAATGTCGTTCGGTTGTAGCAGGAGCGAGAACCAGCAAGTAATTTGAAAGTATAACGAAAATACAGTAGGAGCTGATTGGAATAGTTATCAAATATATCGAACAATGTTAATTATTAAAACACTATACTCATATCAGACACCCAGGCGCTTCCGTGCCTGGATAAACCCTTTCATGTAATTCAGCGAGGACCGGTTGTGCTGATGGGCTGATGTACCGGAGGCAGCAGACAATATACTGTCCAAGTGCACATCTTGGCCTTAATTGCACGGGCACGATGTCACCCTGCTTGCATTGAAACTCACTGAATTATACATGAACCGAAAATACACAAAACACATGTGTGGCCAGTGTAATTAAGTACCCAAGACGATGATTTGGGTGTTTTAGATATGACAATGTAGTGTTTTGACTTCTTGGCATTGTCTGGTTATAGAATTATCGGCCTGTCCGAGCTGGTGTGTGTACATCCGGCCAAGACCAAGATAGCAATAGCACGGAAATCTTGCTCTGACCAGCAGTAGAAATGAACATATTTTTATTTGTTGATCGGTGTGGTCCGATGACCTACAACTATCGTCGTCTGCTAGATCCATTGACAAGAAGTCGTTGGTTTATATCTGTAGCTAGTAGAACGAGACTAAATTAAAGCACGGGCCGATGTTGATATATGTGGCGGCGTATACATATGTGTATATATCTATATAAGTATATACAAATAATACATAATATACATATATATATATATATATATATATTGATATATATATATATATATATAATTCATGTACACATATTTTGTCTATACATAGACATTAGTAATTTAGTAAGAACATACATACTCAGATTCAGTTCCATCAATGGTTTGGCATTTGGTGAAATATATAATTCCTCATACATATGCATACACATATAATATAAGTTGTTTGCGTTATACATGTGTATATATATATATATATACACCTAACAAATATAACCAAAGGGAAATTACAGATGATATGCCATCTGATATTACTGTCGTTGAACTGTAGACCATTCAACAAATAGATAAACTAGAAGACCTGGTTAATATTACTTATTAAAGTCGATATGCTTCTTGGGAAAGTGTATGTGTATCGGAAAATTTGTACTCGCAGGCAAGACTCTTCCTGTGAAGGACTCCGGCTGGAACAGCTTCTGTTTCAATGCTCGCACCGTCGTCCCTTCCCAGTCGGAATCTTGAAGTTTGACAGATGTGGCTTGGTCGGGTCCATCCAGAAGCTTGGAGTATAGAGCCTTGACCCCGACAGTGCTGAGATTCGTGATCCCAGCTGTTCCGCCCTTCGATCCACGACGAACAGCATCTTGCATGGATGCAAATTGCTCCTCTACATTTGCTGAGAAACTCAGCCGAGGAAACCACGCCACCACGAGGTCTCGCACGAGCGGCGTCAGTTTAAACCGCTCGGCCTCCAGACCCACTAGTGTCTCTCGGTACACTTGCCACAAGACATGCGGGCAAAGCTTGTGCAATAGCTCGGCTGTGCTTGCTTGTGCTTCCATAGAAAGCACAGTGGCCCATTCAAGCTCCAGGGCTTGCAAGATCCGGGACTGCACGTCGTTCAGGTTGGGGACTCTCGCGGACTCTGTAAGAAGTAGGCTGGCACTCGAACCCGGAGCAGCCGTGAGGTACAGTTGGTAGGACCCGAGTTCGTACAAGGTAACCAGGCATATGTCCAAGTGGTCTCGGAGGAGGTCTTGTTCCACTGGGTTTCGTCGCGTCACCACTTTCAAATCCTTGGGCAAGGGGCTAGTCGCGGTTGGAATCAATGACTCAGGTGAATGCTGGCAAGCTAATTGTTTGATTGTTAATCGTGGATATTATTGCCTTTGGCGGCTTAGCCGCCTAGCCTCAACAAGCCCATTGTCTAATCGCTAAACAGGCGGACTAGCCGCCGTTGTTCGTCCAGGCGGACTAACCGCCTCTGCATATTGCGGACCAGCCGCGTTAGCACATCTAGCGGATTAGCCGCTATTATGCTTAGATTAGATTCCGTGCGGACTAGCCGCATGTGGCAGTTGTCCTTCCATTTAATTAATAAACACAACAGCTACAGTTTGCTTAACTAACTTAGGAAACGACGGATCTACTTTCAGCGGAATAGCCGCTGCACCTGTACTACATGTAGGGTGGTGAACCGAACTGACAATTTAGAATGTTTATTCTTATTGCTGGCAGGCAGCAGCGAAGCACAGCAGCGAAATGGCCTTTTTTCCTCACCCAGCACAGCTCACTAGCCGGATCTGTGCATTGCATGAGCTGGCAATCCAGCCTCTTAATTAACTCTTCGGCCCATGGTAGCATTTCACGAGGCAGTGCAGCCCGAATCAC
>CAJNDV010003335.1:268184-286866 GCA_905221635.1 Symbiodinium sp. CCMP2456
TTCTGGCTGTTCTGCCTATAAATATAATCAAGCCCCCAAAACCCCTACACCCACAGCCCGCACCCTTAACCGGAACTTTGTAAACCCCCCAAAAATCCCTGCACTGGCCATACCGAAAACCCTTAAACCCTCAACCCCAACAAGCCAAGTACCCAAAAGCCGCGCTGTAAGCCCAGTTTCGACGGCCGTGACCGCTCTGCCGCCCTGCGATGACTTCGAGCATGAAGATGGCCTTCCAGGCTCTTTTTTTCTCCGGTTTCATGCGCGGTGTAGTGTTTGGAGGTTTAAGGGTGGTGCGGGTTTTTATAGGCTGAAAGGGGTTTATCATTGTTGCAGAGGGCCTATCAAAAAAAGCAAAAGGAGAACTTCGCTAAAGCTTGCAATGTAAGACAGACCAGTGGTTTCATCGTGCCGTTATTTGTCAGGGGTTTGCAAACGGTTTCGGAGGGATCCACAGGGCCTTTGATACTTGTAACGAGGCTCAAAACGGGTTTTTGCGGGATATACACCAATAGATAAGCATGTAGATCTATCGTCTTCAGGGCGTTATAAAACGCTCATTTGGCAATAGAAATGGTTTCGAACGTTTTGTAAGGGTTTTGCAAGAGGTATGTGTCGGGCGTTTGCATGGGTCTTGCAATTTTACGGTGCAGTTCTGGTACGGGTGCTGCAATCACCATAATTATGCGGAGTTTGGTGTGTTTCCTTTTGTTAGTTATTGTCGGTGATCATTGCTGGCATTTCTGTGAATACGAGTATGAGCTTAATGTTCCTTGTGCTGCAGCGAACGTTGTGCACGAAAGTGGTGCTTTGCGTCATGGCACTTACGATTGCGGCTTATATTTAAGTGACAGCGTTTGTATCTGATTCGTTCATCATACTCTGACTACTGCTTCTGTTAGTATTACCTGTATACGTTCATCTCCACCCGTTTACAAGACACCACACGCGACACAGCTGAACTGAAGAACGCTCGTCCCAGGCCAGGAAGGCCAAGGGAATGGCAGACGATCTGGCAGAGAAAGCAGGCCGTTCTTTGCAGAGCTTTCGACGGGTAGGAAACCAAGAGTAGTTGTAAGTTTGTATATATATATATATATTATATAGATATACATATATGTATATGTATATATATATATATATATGTATATATAGATATGTAGATACTGTTGTGTATGCAAGCGGCACATGTGTGGTGCGCCCGGCTCCGTTTGCTCAAGCCTCCGTCGAAGAAAGAAAGCCAACTAGAGGTTGAGGTTCAGAGTTTCTGCGCGTGGGCCCTAGGACCGACCCTACGCCCTCAGCCTGGCAAAATCGCTAAACCCCCAAACCCAAACCCTCTAAACCCAAACCCTAACCTCCAAACCCTAAACCCTCTGCGTCCCGGATGGTTTCCTGGAAATGTGGCGACTCCTAGGCCAGAACGAGGCCGATGCTGACGAGTGCTCTTCTAACCGCTAGAGCCGCTAGCATGCCCTTTTTTTTGGGGGGGAGGGGGGGGGGTTGAGTTGGAGTTTAATCACAGGTTCTTTGGGCACCTTGTGCCAGGGATAGTTAGAAGGGTAGGGCCAACGGATAGCAGCAAAAGAGACAGCGAGAGAGCGAGAGCGACGCAGAAAGTTAGATTTGCTTGGCCTCCTGATGCCTCGTGATGCCTCGCATAAAGGAACAAGATGGAAGAGTCAGGGAGGGATGGAGAAAGAGAATGATGGGCCGGCTCACAATCGAACCTAAGCAAGACGCGCGTAATCATTTCATTGCGGTTTACCAGGAGTGTGTTACAACTATGTGTTGCCCTTCCTCGCTGTCCTCGTGGGGACGTGTTGCCATGGCAAGCATCATTTTTCACCCAACTTTTCGTACTTCTGTCAGTGGTATTCGTATCGGCCTGAGCCATACGTCTTGTCATTCTTATGGCTTCCACGTGTAACTTCGAATTGCTCCAGATTGTGGTAGTTGGGACAGCAAATCCGGGGTTGATCGCTGGTTCTATCCACCTCGAAGCCATAGGCCCAGACAGCCGAAACTTCTTAACACCCGAAGCCCTATGACTCCAAGAGCCCTGTCCACGAAAAGCTTAAACCCGTAAAAAAATCCCTCTACCAAGCCGGTGCCGCAGCGCCCCCCCAATTTCCCGTGCTCAAAGAGCCATGGACGATCGAACATGGAGCTGTTTGATAAGCCGTAAAGCATGTGAAGCCCACAGCTCTCGCCTTCTTTCGAATCCTTGAAACCTGAGCCTCAACTCTACTCTAAAACCCTATAAGTCCTAAACCCCTAGAAGTCCTAAACCCTACTGTTGAACCCTATGGGAGTTTATAGCTCCCTCATCTCTCGAAGGCAGGAGTTTCCCCCTGAATAGGTAGGACTTGGAAGCTTGCAATCGGCCTCGATGGAGACTCCTGCAGCACAGCCCCCAGCGACTCCGAACTCGAATGCCACGCGGCTCTCAGTTCTTCGAAACGGTCCGGGGAGGTGGGGGGGAGCTTGGCCTACACCCTTCAGCATGCTGTTGTATCTGCGGAGGCTCGATCGTGGGAGGAAGGTTCCGACTGAAGGCTTGGTCGGCAGTTGTGACAGTGCTTCCTTCTCGAGGCTACGCATGAAGATTTGAAGAGTTGTCCGTTCGCTCCTCGACTCTTAAGCCAACAGCGTTAAGCCCGAGACCTGAAACTTGAAGACCAAAACCTTAAGCCTGAGATGCATTCTCTCTCGCAAGTCTCAGGTTGTTGTGCTTGGTTTGGTCAGGCTTCCGTGTGTTCGTTGTTGAGGGCTAGGGTGGTAGGAGGCCCAGCAGTACTTCAGGGGTCTTAGAATTCCCACTGTTGTGGACGAAAACCCACGTATCAGAAGAAGTTTTACTTGGATGATTAGTTAGGATCCTCCCATCTTGCAGTCATCAGCGTTAGTCCTGTAAAGCGCTCCTAACACCCGAAGCAAACCCAATGGCCAAGGCAACACAGCGGCTGGCACTGCATGTCAATGCACGCCGGAGGCTACCAATGCATCTCAGCCCTACTCGTAATGCTCAGATGGCGATTGGAGATGCGGGCTCCTTCTCCGCGCCGGCCCTCTCTTTACCCCGCTCTCTCTGTATCTTTGTCTCTACCTCTTTGCTTGTCAGTGACTTGTTTCACCCTTTTTTCTCCACCCCGTCTGAACAAGCCCGAAGCCCGTTAAAACCTCAATGGTACGCGCCCCAACCCTAGCTCCCGCGTCGCTCGGAATGCTCTTTTCGGCAACGACAGTAACCGATGGAATTTATGCTAAGATGTTTCGTTTGGCCTCATATGAATGTCCCATAAGGTGTGGCGCCTCTTGCATCCTAAGCGCAGACTCAGAGGAGCATCAGCGCTAAACCTCAAACCCCATGCCCCCTTCGACTTGAAGCCCCACACCCACCTCCTTTAGCATGCTGGACCTCCCTGACCCGAGGCAGTAGGATCCACATTTTAGATATGGACCCAAATTCTCAGAAGCTTGAGACCCGAAAGCCCTAAACCCTTGAACCCTAAAGCCCCGCACAAGGTCTCCGGCCAAAGTGGCCCCAGCCACGGCGAGGCCGCCACCGACCGCAGCCCGCAGCTCCCTATGGACCACCATGGAGACGCCTGGATTCGAAATGGTGCTTAACTTTAGTGAGGAGACCCCTGTCGCTTTGTAAGCAGTATAAAGTATGATTTAAAACGATACTGGGAAAACTAATTTTAATTTCAGGACCTTTAAGATCGTGTTTTTCATCAGTGGTCTACGGGAATCATAACCATAATGACGAAATCGCAATAACAGTGACAGTGATACAAGTCACAGCATTGACAATAGGCTTTTAGGGTGTCGACACCACGAGTCACGTTCGAAAGGACAGCTTGGTTGTTTTGGTTTCTCTAGCCATAGGCTAAAGGAACGTTGTATCCAGAACCCCAAACCCTCTACCTGCATGGCCCACTGCAGCGGCTAGGGTATCAAGGGTCAGGATGAAGGAGTAGGGTTGTACTTGTGGGTGGTATCTAAACCCTCAACCCAAACTACAGGAGCTTAGGGTTTAGGGGAAAAATCTACAGCGTGCGCACCGAAAACCATAAAGCCGAAGCATCCCCAAGCTCAAAGCGCTGCAAAGACCCTCGGATTCTCCGGACGCCAAAAGCAGGGGACACAACCCTTAATGAGCATTATCGACAGAGCCTGTGCGGCATGTATCTTTCTGCTGGTACATGCAAATGAGCAACTGAATATGAATATATCCAATGATACATATATAAATATAGATATATATATATATATATACGTATATGTATATATAACTACATACGTCTAAACAAAATGTTATCGAGAGAGAGACAGAGACAGTGAGAGAATAGTAATAGGTTGGTTCTTCTGGCCATGGGCTGAGGAAGAAGCATTTGGAGCTGGAGCTCCAGAGCTTGCGAGAGGCGTCCAAACTTAGAGGTTCTAGGGTTTAGGGTTTAGGGTTTAGGGTAACCGGGTAGCAGGGTAGGGGTTGAGGGAGTTTCGGGCAACTCGAGATTTTGGGTATTGGGTTTGGAGTCCAGGGCTTTTGTTTGCAAAAGGCTGTTGGGGGTTGGTTTTGTTAGGGGCGTTTGGTTGCCGGTTGGGGTGTACAGGCTCCTTTGCCCACTACTTCCGGGGCTGTAGACACTTGCTTTACTCCGATCTGCAGGGTTCACAGATGCTCTCGTTTTTCTTGCAAGGTTCTGTAGTGAACCGAAGAAGGAGCAGCACAGTGCCCGGTTAAAGGGACCAGTCCCTAAACCAAGATCAGAGTCACTCTGCATCTCCCCAGAACATTGGGTTTTCACTACTTGGCGAAGTCGACCCGAGTGGCACTCAACGACAGCCTAAAGCCCAGCCGGCAGTCCCGAGAGGCCTATGCCAGGAAGATTTCCGACACTGAGCTCCAGCTTCTCGCCGCAAAAGACGATGGGAATTTAGCGCAGATCAACTTGGTTTTTTGCATGTTCGGGAAGTTGAAGCGGTGTCCATCAAGGCTCTGTGACACGATGTAGCGAGAAGGTAACTTCTTTGGAACAACACCGAACTCTCGCAAAGCCTGGAACCAGAAGCCAACAAGAATCCCAACAAGGGCTGCAGACCTTGGGTAATGACTGTTGTACGCACTGGGGCTCCACACTTCACGGCAGGGAGCAGGACTTCAAAGGACGGCAACAGACCCCTAAAGCCTCCGAAGCCTAAACTTCCCTGAACTTGCAATCTCCGCAGGTGTGAGAAGCAGATCGAGGCCGCAGAGGTGCGGAGAGTGGGGACATCTGGGGTGCTCTGCTTTCACAGATCCCTCAAAAACTGTAGGGTTCAGCTGGATATTGCAGGGACTATATTGGGCAGAACATGAGACTTTGCTATAAACGGCCCACACAGTCGGGGTACAGTACCTCGTACTTCACTGTTACTACCCATCAACAGAGGAGCCCGGCAGATCCAGCAATCTGCGCATGAAAAAGGGCTGGAGGTTTATGGTGGTCACCTTGCATACGGGTGCCTGAAGCCTCACCAGTCCTGAAACCAAGCCACGAGCCTTTTTGGGCACGCAGCCAACACCCCAATCGACTTAAATCGGCCTCTGCATTTGGTCCTTTGTGCCCCCAGGCGGATCGCAACGAGTGGTTCAAGAAGAAGAAGGCCCAAGTGGACAGAGGAAGTCGGGAGACACGTCCCATACAGTGTAGTAGCTTATTCCATAAGTTCTAAAGTGTCCATATACATATATATATATATATATTGCAAACACACAGCTTCATACATATACCGTAGGTGCGCATCTACGTGTTTTTTGTGTTATGACCCTATGTGAGCTTGAAACTGCGATGCAGTTCATGTCGGTTTCTTGTTAGGATGACTGCTATACTACCCAACGGGAGCTCCATTCAGGGTCCAGGTAAACATCGAAAGCTTTCGTAGCAGAAACAGTCTGCGGCATGGAGCTTGAGGAAATGAGTTCGAGAATCAGGAATTAACGTCTGTAGCTTAGCTTAACCCTAATCCCAAAATTAGATGGCTAGTATGGCTTGGGGTTTAGGATGGTGGAAAGGCTTCAGACAGCTCGGAGTACAGCGACCCATGGAGGTTTGTAAACCTGCTAGAGAGCTGGATATACGTGGCCGGTTCGCTGAGCCATCTGCAGCTATGCGGCTATATTCGGCTTGCAGTTTCATAGCATAGCTAAGGCGACGAAGCCCAGAGTTACAAGAAGCCTATCGTGCGACCAGACACCTTTTGGGGCCAGGTGGAGATTGCGAAGATCCGCGCCGGCGTCATCGTGATGCAGGCAGCATGGGTTTGATCGTGTTGGTGGTCCTGACAGTTAGCATCCCTAGTCTTTAGGGCTTCTTGGCCGGCAACCACAGACCCATGACGAGCATAGTTTGAGTACGCGTATCTTGCTCATTCTTGTTCTCACTGCTTTTGCTATTCTTGCTATTGCCAACATCCCGAACATTCTTCTTACTACTGTCGTAAACCCGAACCCCCGATACGAGGATAGTTGGGTTCCCAAGCTCCCATAAGCCAAAGAAGCCACAAGCTATCGGAAGGCCTTGTTTGAGCGGCGGAAGCGGAAGTTCATCCGGCAGATGGAAGAAGAAAGAGTCGGCTTGGCTGCAGCGTCTGAGGGCTTCAGGGCTTTAAGTCTTTGTGGCTTCAAGTGTGTTGGGTTCGGCTTGAGGCTGCCTGTGCGCTACGACGACATGGGATGAGTTTTCAGTCATGGAGTGGCCTTGCATCGGCTTGTAAGCTTCAGGGTCTGAGGATGATCTTTGAGTTTGAGGTGTTGGGCAGGCCGCCGGTAAATACAGAGGTCCGAAAATCTGATAATCTAGTATGAGGACTATCCCCTCATGGTCCCGAAAAAAGGGGTTCTCAAAATCGCTCCGGCGTCCTTTCCTTGAGCTTTGGGGTTTGGGGTGTTGGGCCAAGGGTTGGGGGCCCATGAACCTAAGGAAGCATTCAACAAGGAGGTGGCCATCCTAAAACCTGAAGCCCAAGAGCCAACACCGAGCAGCACCCCCCACACCTTCTCATCTAAGGTGCACCCTGACCCCGTAGAACCACCGTAAATCCCAAAGCCTTAAGCCCAGGAACAGACAGCCAAGCAGAGAAAAGAGATGGACGAGAAGATGGCGGCCATCGAGAAACAGCTGGCTGACACCACGGAAGAATATGAAAGCAGCCGCTAGAACAAAGGAGTAACAAAAGGAGGGATGTCTCAGCAATACCTGCCTCATTTTCTAAAGCCGAGAAACAAAGGAGGGGCTGTCTTAGCATTACTTTCCTCATCCGGGCCGTAAGTGTCTGGAACTAACAAAGTAATGGACTCCTCGGGTGTGGTCTTGCATACCCTAGGCTACTTTGGGTCTTGCCTTGGGTGGCTCCTGGTCATACGAAAAGAAGCGAAAGAAGTTCCATCTCTTTGAGGCCGAAACACACATGGATATCCGAATTTTGTTGCTAGGTTACATTCCTGCTGCTGCTGCCGCCTCTGCGGCTGCTGATTGACCCGTTACAGATGCCGTGCGTGCCATACATACATACATACATACATACATACATGCGCGTATACGTAAACGGGGACGGACCGAGGGAGGGTCGCATGCATGCGTGTGTGCCGTATGCTCCAAAGCCTATTCCATGCCTCCAGGTCGCTGCAACGAAGTTGACGAATAGTCTTGAAGTCCCAAGTTTACCCGAGCTTTTTCCAGATTGCTGGTGATAAGACTGTGCGGCACAAGGTTCAACTCCAGCACATGTCACCTCAGGGTCTGAACACTACCAAACCACAGAACTGAAGCACCGCCTCAAGCCCTAAACATTCCAATCCTAGCCCAGGAATTTCTGAGATGCAGGTGTCCCACGAGAAGAAAGTGGCCGAATTGGATAAGTTGCAGCGCACGACAGAGGTGACATGTGTGAACGGCTATGGGTTGGATACAGGGTTTTAGGCGTCACGTCGTTCGTTTCCGGCCGATACCTTTTGGCATGGCAAGGCTGTTGCGCCCTATTTGCGGAAGGGTTTGAACGGCGGTGTTTCAAACGCTGGGGAGTCCCTAATAAGCCAAGAATGCCCAACCATAAACAGCACATGGGATGACCGAGAACCCACAAAAAGCAATCCTGAATTCCCGATAGGGGTCATATTAGTAGGTGATACTTCCGGTAGAAAACCATTGTCATTATCCTAAACGTTGCAACCCTTATCCAAAGCCTATCCCAAAGCTGCACAGCCCCATGGGTAAACTTAACTTCCCTCAAGGAATACCATACCATACAGCCCCCTACACGCCTAAACTTCGAGAGGAGCAAGCTCTGAAATCCGAGCGGGCAGTGAGGATCGCCGAAGGCGAAATCACGCGGCCGCTTCACTTCGGAGAGATTTTTGGAGGTCCTTACGGCTTAGGGTTACCTCAAAGTCCCATACACTTTAACCGACATGATTTAGGAACCCAAAAAGAACAAAGCATAAGCATTTGATAGGGATATCCCTACCTTATTGGGCTTCATTGTAAGGGGGTTTATATGGGATATCCCTATCCTAATTTTTGCTTATGTGCTTTTTTGGGGCCCTAATGAGGATCTTTGACGGACATTCTGTTACACATTCGACATGGACGGCGCTTCTCACAGTGGGGGCTTAGCTTCTTCTTTGCGGTTTAGGGCTGGGGGCTTTAAGTAGTACTGTTTCGGGTGTTACGGCTAGTTCATGCCAAAAGCTAGTGATAGTCGACTCTTGCATTTTAGGTACCGCGAACATGCCAAGTTCATCTACAGGGCGGGGTTTGCCACCCCGCCGTGCCCAGCCCAAATCTTCGAGAAGGCGACGAGTCAAACTGCAAAACCCTCACGGCCTTAAAGAAATAACATTAATACTAGTAATAGTAATAGCAATACAAATGGTGACTGAGCCCTGAAGAGCTAAGTCCTCACGTGCTGAGGTTGCAAGAAACCGAAAAAACGCTTCGCTTCGAAATCGAGGACATGAAAGTCAGGCTCCTTCGCAACGATGAAAAAAGCACCGCCGAGTTTCGGTTCGACTGTATGGTTATAGTTATAGCGGTTAGCTAAAAAAAAAAAAGGTCTCCGAGATTCTGCGTTGAGGATGTTCAGGAGGTCAGCCGAGGGTTTGCGTTCATGGCTAGATAAGGAGTCTGGAGTGAAGGTCAGAATTAGAAGGCTCGAGTTGCTGTCGTGCCTTGCTTGCTCTGTGGGAAGCTCAGTAACTTGAGCTCAGTGTTGGATTCCCTGAGATTCCGCCCGAGTCTTCTCTCGACCGCACTGAGGAGGCATCTGCAATCAGAAAATCCTTCAAGAGTGACAGGATACAAAGGGCACCAACTGAGACCCCGCCGGAGTCTGTAGACGCCAAGCCCTTCACTTGCCTGTGAAGCTCACCGAAATCATACTTGCATCACTACGAGCCACCCTCGACCCTAGAGCACCTATTTCTTGGACCCTTACTCGGTGGTTCTTTCAAACGGGAGTCCTGTCTGAGAGGTGTTCGAGGATCTTCTACATGGGGACAATCATGGATCCTTCCGGAGACTTACGTACGGTCACTTCAGAAATCCTCTCATCCGCCGACAGTAGAGCCCAGAAGCCTCGCACTCCAGCGTCCTCCATTCCGACAAGCAAACGGCAGACCGTAAAGAAGGCAAACGAAACCCAAAGAAGCCAAGAACCGTAAACCCTAAACCCTAAACCCGAACCTTGAAGCTTCCGAAACCTTGTGAGAGGGACACCCTTCAGCCCCGGATAAAACCACCCGGTGCTCGAGGCTCCAAGTCGCGGAAAGGGCCGAAGAGCTCCAAAGATCCAGAGAGAAAGCCGAGTTTCTGGAGGCCGAAACGCAAGGGGAGAAAGTCTCCGTCTGGATTAGAGAAGTTTGTCCCGTTTGAGAGAAGAGAAGTAGGTCAAGTTTTTCGAGGGTTCTGGGCAAAGTGTGTTTTTTGGGGTTTTGGCAGAGTGAGTGAACGAGGGAGGGATTGAGTGTGCTGCTGGAGGGGGGTACTCTCTCTTGGGAGGTCATGGTTGTCTATCCGATTGTACGAGTGAAACCGGGCAGGGTTTGGCGGTTCGAGCGGAAAGGAACGTTTAGGGCTTTCGCTTGGCCTCGAGAAAGTGCGGTGTCTGGACCTGCTCGTACGGCCAAGTGGTCAGGCCTTGTGGTGGGTTTGGGGGCTCAGGGTTATGTGTCCCGGCACCGAGAACTCAAGAGACAACATGCGAAGACCACCTTCGGGTTTCCAGGCTTTGGAATAAGCTTTACGCTGCCCCTTTAGGTTCTCGGAGAGGCTTGGAATTTCGGCTAAGCCGGCGCTTCGGTGAATGGGGAGAAACGGTCCCACAAAAGGTTGGCAACCTACCGTAGAAACCGTTCTGAAGCCCTGGCATATACTCACGGCTGATATAGACCCGGATGTACAATCCCTCCCCCGCCACCAATCAGGAGTGAAAAGCCGGCAGCCTGCAAACGTAGGCCTTCAAGCAAAGAGACCGAACTTAGAAATTGGTGGACGACGTAGGGTGAGCGTGACCGGATGGTATGCTGTAAGGGGCCTCTCTGCAGTAGAACTCAGCTACAGCAAGCCCTATAGGATTATGGCGGCCTCTCTTTAGTAGAACTTAGCTGCACTCAACTATACCCCACAAAAGCCCAAGCCCCCAGGCCCCCTTTTACACACCTTCCCAGGATGAGCTGCGAAGACTTCGCGGCTCGGCAACGTCGGGGGGGTCACCCCCTAATTACGACCCGATTGTGTATTAGGGTATAGGGTTCAATTAGGGTTTTAGGGTTTAGGGTTGCTGCCACGACATTCGCGCATGTTTTCCTAACCCCTCACAGCCCCTTAAGCCCAAAAGCTTCACAGCGAATGCCAAGGAAAGCGCATGGCAGACCGCAAGCATGCTGAGGCGGAGGCCTTGAGGAAGGAGCTGATGGAATACGCCCCTCAATCCTTTTCTTTATGATGATTGAGCGGTTAAACCCTTTGAATTTCAGGCTTGAGGCTGTAGGACGCCAGAAAGTTTAGAGGCTTGGTATGTTTTGGTGGCGGGGGGGTTTGGTTGCCCTTGGAGGTTTCATTCGGGTGTGTACGGCCTTATGATAGGTTGTTGCATGGGTTTCCAGGGTTATTCTACATTAGCAGAGAATCGTGCTACACAAAGGGGGTGTGTGTGTGTGTGTGTCTGCCTGCAAAAACGGAGCGCGTGCGGCTCGAATCAGGCTATATATATATATATATGTTCTTTTTGAAGCCAACGGCCTTTCCCGTTTCACCAAGCCAGAGCTACTGCGAGACAGTTTCAGAACATTCAGGGGCCCCTTATCCAGACCCCTCAATCCTAGGATGCTTATCATAAGGACCCCTAGCAAGGGACCCTTAAAATTCCAGAACTCCCCGGGATGCTGTCGTCCAGGGTCTTGAAACGGCTTCTTCGGCCTTGCAGGGGGTTGAAGGCCTAATCTATATACTTATTTTTCTAGGCTTTAAGGCTTTCGGGCTTAGGGAGTTGAGGACTCTCGTTTGGGGGAGTTTGGGGTCAAAGCTAGCCTTGACCATAGCCTGAGGGGAGTCATTCTCCATGTCCGTACCTTTTGCTAGAGAAACTTGGCTGGCTTTTGGGCTTTGCCCAGGCTCAAGGCCTTTGGGTTCGTCTATTGATACTGGTAGCGGCACTTATAGCCCTTACAGACACACACACACACACACACACACGGACGGACGGACGGACGGACGGTTCCCTCGGCGCTGGAGCTGCTAGGAGTTCTCCGCTCTTGCATTCCTGAAGCCTCTCCATGGATCCACCGAAAGTACCGATGGCATGATGCGCTCATCCCGAGGTCAAGTTCATCGTGAAGATCCTGCCCGATGAGTGGCGTGCGAGAGCGACTTGGGCTGAATCCCACAGGGCCGAAACGATCACACGCGGGTTTGGGGTTCTGGGTCTAGACAGCAGCCGTCATGAGGAAGCAGCAAGTAAGCATTGGTGCATTCGCGAGGCTGTGTTGACGCACCTGAGCCCTCAAGCCCCACTGGCAGAAGGGCGAAACCTGAAGTCCGAAACTGAGCCCAAAACCCTCTAGACCTCATAGCGCCTAAGACCAGGTGAAACCTGAAATCCTCCAGCGATTGGCTTCCAAGCATGGCCCCGCCGGCGCCGAGGCTGGAAGCCTATGGAATTGAAGTCCTAAACGGGTCTTAATAATTTCCTATACTATTTTGGTGGCTCCTATTATACTTATAGTATAATATACCCCAAAACCCCATTCCAATTATTAAGGCCCCTATATTGGACATATGGCTTCCGGGTCCGAACCGAAACCCGAAGCCCTAAGCCGCAAGCTTAGATGAAGGGCTGAAGGGAACCAAAGTAGTGATTCGTGGAAGGGTTACTCTAGTTCTGAAAGCTCCTACACTCGAGGAGCAGTTGGAGGATTTGGCATGCAACTTGAGTCAACCGAGCAAGTTCCTCTGTCGGACTGCACATCTCGAGTTTGCAGGCTCGTCTTCATTGCGGTTCCAGAAGAGATGGTGCTGTTAGATAGGTCCAGAGCGTTAATCCACTTCAGGGCCTTGTATTTCAGAAGCTCACATACGCTCCCCCAGGTCGATCTGTACATGTCGCATGAAGGAACCGGCCAGCTGTAAGCCTCCTGCCCCCAAACCCCGCACGCAAACACAGAGAGCATTTAATGCGATGCTATAGAAGCCCCGAAGACTGGGGAAGGTTATTATTCCTTCCAGTCTACACAAAGCTTGTGTTCAAGTTTCCCGTCAGTCAAACCCGAAAGCCAACTCGAGTCATACAGCGACGATTGCTCTGAACCCAAGCCCAAAGAAGCCATAAGAGCTGCGTGCAGGACTCCACCGTGAGCTGCAACTCACCGCCTTTTAGAGAGCCTTCATCACAGACGCTTTGCTTGAGAACTGAGTTGGGAAGTTTCCAAACCCTAAAGTGCAGGGGTCGAATGATTCTTAGCCCGTACCCCCTGGTAGTCCCTATGTAAAACATGTAAAGTAGAGTATGCCCATAACCGCATTCGAATTATTGACTCCCTTATGCTGCCGAAAACCTAATGCCCTGCAGCCCAACCCTTAGGCCACGGATGGAATTCGAAGTTCCCAAATTGGAGAGTGATTACTTGCAGCCCTTGTTATTGTCATTATAGCCAGAAGTATACGTAAGATTATTGGTGACAAAAGTTACGTAAGGTTATTGAATACTGATGATATGATTGTATGACTAGTGCTGTTGTTCTGATTCTGTTTCTACTATTAATAAAAACCGTCTTCAAGCAGCAATCAGGGTTGAGGATTGTGGGAGTCGAAGGAGAGAACTCCGCTGTGCTTTCCGCGAAATCTCGAAACCACAACACCGCTTCAGCGGGCTCGGTTTCTGCGGTTTGGGGCTGCAGCGTGTCAAGTTTGGGGCTTCCGCTTATCTTAAACCCCTGCCAAGCTTGTACATATCTAACTCCAGTCCCTGAAACACGTCCCTGAAACAGCAGATGGTCCTCGAAAGAATTGGAAGACTTCCTGGTTTTTCTGGGATCCTTACGTGCGAGAACGACAGAGTATACACAGAACCTATGCAAAACACCCACATCATACGAAGCCCTGAGTGAGTTTAGCATCCAGGCCCCTAGACCTCCAAAGCAAATCCACGATTCCTTGGAACTATGCAAGAACATGATTATACATACAAGCCCTTTTAGCATCCTGCAGACCTTAAGTTCTCGACGCGGAACCCTACTGTACCACCCATGCTAGACTCCACCACTCTTCCATGCGGGGTTTGTCCTAGCCGAGCGGGAGGCAAGAACCCGAAACCTATTCGAACAATTACTTCTAACGCCCCTATACCATCGAACCCTCGTGCTGAAGCCATTATTGGAACCCTTTTCCCTTTCGCCTCGAGGCCTTCGCTGCCGCCGTTGGATGAGCATCCCATGCTTTCTCGCGGGAGCTCGGGGAACTCGAACTCGAACTAGTGGCACAGGGCTTGACACCCTCTCAACCCTGAATGTTTCAAGCAGATGTTTTCTAAGCAGCCTGAGCAAAACCATAAGCCTCTACACGCCACACTGCATGGCGCTCCTGAGTTGGATATATCGGATATATCGCGTTCAGGTTTCCCTTTGCGCTGCCTATTCGGAGAAACGTTCAACACAAACGTAAGTTGCGCGAAAGCCGATTTTGGAGGGGCCACAAGTCAAGCTTCGGGGTGTTGACGAGTCGTCATCGGGTCCAGGACAGTGAATTCGGTACATTCCGACGTGACTGTAAAGCAAGTGTGACAGCACCCCTGGTGGCTTTATACATGGTATGGTACGAATGATCTTAGGACAGCTAAGTATATGCGATCATACTAGCAACAGCTGTGAGAATCTTAATTAAGGTGTTTTGGACATTCGGGCACACCGGCATCGGGCTGAGAGAAAACAAACCTTAAACGCGCCTGAAGCCTAAACTACTCCCCATAAGCACACTTAGGGGGTCGAACCCGATTCTCTGCTCGTGTCGAACAAGACGTTCGACGCAGCGGCGCCCATCCCGGGCAGATGGGCACCCGACTGCATGGTTCTTTTTTGACATGTAGGGGTATCTAGTATATAGCTCGTACCTCATTTCGGGTCTTGAATCGACGAAGAAGGATCTTGCTATTGGCATTGGGGATCTACTGAAAGGTGGAGAGGCTGCTTCAACATTGCCATGGACGAGGGGTTGTGATTCTGATTAGGACAGGGTTTGTCGTTGCAGGGCATAGGTTTGTGTCATTGATTGTATTTAGGTCATGTGGTGATTAGCTTGTCAGCATGTCGTCGTTGAACCATGCACGAAGCAGCCGGTGTGCATTTGCATCTCCTGGATGATCGACCTCGCCGCCGATTCGATGCAAGAGCATTGCGACGGCCTAAAAGAAGCTTACAGGGCGTGGGCGGTGATTTCCAGTGTCTCCGGTCACAGTCTAGACTTCAGGCTCTATGCAGTCCGTACACATCCTCAAGGAAGAAGCACGTAAGAGGTAAGAGGTCTGTATGGTTAGTGAGTACTTTGAACCAGACAATCGCAGGCTACCCAAATCGCAAGAGGCCGAACCGATCGCATCCGTTTGTCAGCCGCTTGAAACATTGCTGTTACCACGAGTGCTTGCACGAGCAAGCACAGTTCGGTTCAGCTCGCTGCTTCCAAGCAAAAACAATACGGAGCGGTTTGGTACGTTACTGTTGAAAAGTATTGCTGAAGTGCCTATACCTCTTGCCACTGAGCCAAGCAATGCTTTCTCAAGCTCTCTGAATCTTGTTCAACACAGGCCGATTCAGAGTCTTAAGCCCTAATCCTGCAAGTCCGTAAGCCCTCATTCCCAGAGATGCAAGGGCTTAGGGATTACGGCCTTCCTGACATCGCCCTTTTGATGACAGGTCTCCAATTCGGAGTGAGCCGAGGGAGAGTGAGGTGGTGGAACCCACACGGTCTAGGGTCTGGTCTTGCAAGGTCGATCGGGTTAAGGCTAAGGGCTTTATACTTGTCGCGTTTGGGTTTAGGGCTTTCGGGTTTGAAGGTCTTGATCTGCCCTCCTGTCTTGTTCCAGGGCTTGGGATTACGAGTTTTAAGCTTTCCGGGCTCAGAGCTTTCGACGTGGGGGCTTCAGCTTTGGGGTGTCCGATGCCTTGAGATTGAGAGTTCACCCCGAGGCTGTTTCGGACCATGCGCGGGCAACTCGGAAAAAGCTGGAGCTGCACTCAGGGCATGGAGCCCTCCTAGAGTCGTACACCTGAAGCCCCGTAAGCGGCCTCAGGACTCAAGGATCTTAAGGGATCTTTTGGGGTAGGTGTGTAGGGCTCGGGACTTCAGATTCGGCGATAATGTGGCAGGAAGCAGTTGTTGGATTCACCGGCAGATTTCGGGTGTTGAGTTCAGGGGCTCAACAATGCTCGTGTCTTCCGCGCTGCAGACGCTTAAGATCGGTTTTCCAAGATCTGGAGGTTTGGACGTTAAGGATGCGCGCACCAAGTTACCCAGCATAGATTTGGTTTAGGCTTCAGGGTTCAGTATAATCACCCTAAACCCTAAACCGTGCTAGTATACCTCTCTCCACCTTGTCAGCGTAGACCCCTCTCTCCTTTGCTCCTTTAGCTCTACTCTGTGCAGGCGACAGCACGGGAGCCAAAAGCAGCAAAAAAAGCAAGGCAAGGCTCTCTCTGCTGAGGGGTACGCTCTACATAAATGTACAGATATACGCGCACATGTATATATATATATATACATGTATGTATATATATATATATATATGTATGTATATATGTATATGCCTTATATATATATATATATACATNNGTGTGTGTGTATATATATATATGATAAACACACACACACATAAATATATATATATATATAAACACCTGTTTATACGAGTGGCCTATTATGTATACAAGTTGTATAAATACGCATATATTTAACTGGCGCGAATAAGGGCTCCCAGTAATGTAGCACGCGGTTGCTTTCAAGAGTTGTCCGGGTCTCCTTCCTCAGAAAGAACTATGAGAAGAAGGGCACCCTTGTTGATAGGGGGCACTGGGGAACCAAACCTAGCTTTCGCAGAGAGTTTAGGAGATTCAATTTTTTGTGTACCTGATGTAGATGCTGCTATATCTTACGGCTTCCATGGCTTTCTGGGTTCGTTAGGATCCTTTATTCTCAACAACCCTTCGGGTGCGCAGACTGTGGGACACGGCTTGATCAGAGCCTCGACTCTGTGGACTCGCAAGGAAGTCAGGGTTTATTATAAGGGGCCTTCAGGTGACAGGCGTGAGCCGAGGAATTCTGAGCTTCCTCTCAGACTGGTCATGGAAGACGTGTTATCTGCAAACCAACAGAACCTGCAAGCAGCAAAAAGGGTTTATTGCCTGTCTGGGTACTTGGTTTGGGCAGCTACATAGCAATGTGGTGCATAAGCTCTGCTAGTGCTCCATCGCGGGTTTTCCAAGCATGGGGCCCAAGTGCACACCCGAGGCTTTACGCCCACATCCTACAGACCAATGAACACTCATAATCAGAGCCCTTTAAGAACCCTGTGCAATGCCCTTTTTGGACCCTTGAAAGAAGTTTTTCAATAACCTAAAGCCACGAAAGGCCTAAATCCGAGAAAGCACCCTGGAAAGGCAGCGTCGTCCTCCGGGAAACTGGGGGAAGAGGATGAAGACTTGGATGCAGGAGCCCCAGGAGATGTGGATCAGTTTGTTGGGGTTACGTTTAGGGTTGTGGGGTTTTTGGTGTTTAGGGGCTGATTAGGGTTCAGAGTTGCAGCACATGAACATTGGTGATAGCAAGACTGCTACTTCTTGGGTCCCTCAAGAATGGATCGAGTCTCCGACGCTGAAGCTCAATTCGTGAATGCAGCGTGGGTTTGGTCTCAAGTCTCAAGTGCGCTCGACTGTTAGACCCAACCACAGCTGACAGACTTCCGCCCCCCCCTTCGGAGAGGGGAGAGAAATAGCGTTTTCCGAATGAAACTGTACACCTCGCAGAACTGCTGGTAGGGCTACTTGGAAGAGTCTGCAGAAGTGGGTTGAAGTGGGGTTTGAGCGAGAACCGCGACAGCAGTACTAAAGACAGCATCGATCAGCGACACGAGGATATTCAGGAGGAGGAGGACAGCATGTGGCTTGCCTGGAGGATGTCGTAGACTCATCCGAGGTTCCGGTTTCCCACTAAGCCACTCATGCCGAAGAGAAGCCAAGCCCCGACTCAGAAACCCTACAAATGCCGCGAAACCGCGGCACACGACCCC
Organism: Symbiodinium sp. CCMP2456; assembly: GCA_905221635.1. Classification (NCBI taxonomy): domain Eukaryota; class Dinophyceae; order Suessiales; family Symbiodiniaceae; genus Symbiodinium; species Symbiodinium sp. CCMP2456. The sequence continues at coordinate 286,002 of CAJNDV010003335.1, forward strand.
TGAAACCCCAAGCTTCAGACTCCGACCCAGACCCTGAGTCCTAATCACCCCCCCACCCCCACCCCCACCCCCACCAACGAAAAAATGCAAACCCAACCCTAAACCTTAAGACCAGACCCCCAAAACGTGTAGCCTAAAGCGCCAGGATTTCTCCCCCCGACTCAGGAAGACAGTGGCGCAGATGAAGAACTCGAGGGTTCGAAGAAGAATAAGATCAAAGGGGAGAAGAACAAGCTCGAGGCTCCCGTAGCTGCTGCAGGGCTTGCTGGGGTGAACGATATTTGAAGATTTTGCTTAGATGGGGGGGGGGGGGGGGGGGCGCTTCAACTTCTTGAGTTGGCACTCCGGAGCCAAAGTGTACACAGCGAACAGACTAATAAAAATAACAGGCAAAGATAGCAATGACAACTAGAACTGTGACATTTATTTGTCGTGTTGCTGTCCAACTGGGCCGCCCAAGAACTATACTGTAGATTTGGGGTTCACGACAGGTCAGCGATTTCTTCGACGACCTCATGGAAGGATTCGCAGAGCTCTGGAGGTCTCATGCTGCAGAGCTTGCGCAGGTTTCTTCTGTCTTGGGGGTTTTGAGCTCTGGAGGAAGAATATATATGTATGCAACGTATGCCTGAATGTATACAGAATGTATACCGTATGTCTACCGTATGTCTGTAAAAGTAGAAGTATCAGATCAGTATACGTAGAAGTATGCGTACACACCCAAGGCCACAAGGCTGCTGTTGTCTTTTGTTGGTGTTTACTTTTCTGTGCAGCCGGCTTCCTGTAAAGGGGCTGACAGTTATGGTTCCACTGACTAATCTTGCTCAGTTCCTGACTGAACATACACACACATACATGCACACAT